>JAQIVZ010000150.1:0-98985 GCA_034700945.1 Arrhopalites spinosus | reverse complement strand
ATAGTACGAGTTTTCATTCTTTTGATGACCATTGGGTCACCCATACTAATGCTAGAATTACTTAAACTCAAAAATTCCCGAATTTGATCACACTTAAGACAATCGCCCTACAATAATTAATTTGTTTTATTTTACAGATTTCGATTTTGGCAATTTGGATCATTTGTTGAAATTTGTGTAGATGATAAATTACCAACATGTAGGGGTCGACCAATAGGTAAAAACCACAGACCTTTTATAGACAAACTAAAACTCGAGGTAGTAAATTTTTTTTCAAGTATTTTTAATCATTAAATTTGCTCTTTTTAGGTCTTTGTACAGCGGAATCAAGTCACCAAAACTCCATGGAGTTTTGGGTTCCACTCATGGAGAAAGCCTACGCTAAGTGAGTTTTTTTTCTCTTTTTAACCAGTGTAATACATTACATCATTATATTTCAAACTTGGTATAATATATTTAGTTAATTAATGCTTATGATTTAAAATATGACGTCCTAAAAAGGGGCAAAGCAAGTTTTATGCACCCATACATTCTTTATTTTGTCTTGCATCTCTCTCTCTCTCTCTTTGTCATTGTTTCCACTTGTATCTGTAGTCGGTTTTCTCTTCTTTTAATTGTTTTGAGGTGAGGTCATCCCTAAGAATCCTAAGCTTTTTGTACTTAATGTGAGGAGAAAAGAAAACGGCCCTTACGTAGATTTCTTTTTGTACAAAAAAAAAACATCAAAAGCTTAAAAGTATAGACAGGATTTATAAGCAAACATTTTTTTTGTTGATAATTTATGTACATTTTAAAGGTGTAAGTCAAGTAAGAGGTATAAAGTCAAGTAAGAGGTATAAAGTCAAATAATTAAACGAAAAAAAAAAGAAATTGACCAAAAACTTGTGTGGCGATGGTGGTTCTTTCGTTAGTGTTGTGGAGGAGAAAAATATACCGTATAATATTAATTTGATCACATCGTTTGTAGATAAAAAAGCTGTGATATTTGAATTATTAAATTAATGACCATCATTTTTTTTGTTGTTTGTTAAATCTTCATGTGTGTCGGAGTCAAGTCCTACACTTCAATATTCCAATGTCTTGTAAAAATCTTGACAGGAAGAATGTCTACATTTTGAAAAAAGGATTAGAAAATCGTGACGCAATATAAAATGTCTACGAGAGAAGACTAACACATATTAAAAATGGTTGAAATATGGAAATTTTATCCACGTTTTAACTCGAAATTAATTGCTTACATTTATTATATTACTTTATTATTATTATTACTACTTTGACAAGAAAAAAGAAACAAGTTTTTTCACTGGAAGAATTAAACTACAGTAAAACACAATTTGTGTGGGGAAAGCTCTTGTACATAGTTTAATCTCTTTTGTGTTGGAAAAGAATGTAAAATTTTTCATTGTTATCTAAACGATTCAAAAAATTTTTACTCATTTTTATTGTGATTTTACAGATTGTACGGTTCATACGAAAAAATGCATGAGACAGGAAGTGGAGCGAGAGCCTTACAGGATTTGACTGGAGGGATTGTGCGTAAGTGAAAGTCACGATTAAGGGAAAATAATATTTTTTTTTTAAAAAAAAAGTGAATTATCCCAAACAATAATTGTTAATTTGATTTTTAATCTTTAATTTTAAAAGAGAGCTTTGGACTCAACTCTCAAGATCGGTACTTGACGTATCAAGTCTTGAATTCGGCAGTTCCCCGTTCAACCCTCATCGTTGCTTCAATTCTTCCTGTAAGTTTTTTTTGTGAAGAGAAAAAAATTAAGTTTTTTTTTGGCAGTTTATAATTTGACTGAATTGTGCATGGAATAGAAAAAGAGGGGAGGATGATAAATAAAACAGTATTGTCTTGTTGTAAAATATAATGTCTCAATAATACATGATACAATGAATAAAAGATCAAGTTGTAAAACACAGATTATTTTCTTGTTGATGATGATACAGGATCGTGAAAGACGAGCCCTAAAGCTACGACATGGTTTAGTCACTCATTCAGCTTACGACGTTACTGGGTACGTATTATAATGATTGATGTTGTTTTTAGAAGACATTCTATACATTACATAATGTATTTTATTTCATTTTTTGTTTCTAGTTTGGCTAGAGTACGTGATACTGGTACTGGAAATGCAACAGTTGGTGAGACGCCATTGGGTATGTTGAAGGAAAAAAATGATTCATTTGCTTTATTTTGTCAAGTGTAAGAAATTATTCATCAATATTTAATTTATTTTATGTTCCTCTTGTGTAGTTCGACTACGTGGACCATTTGGAAGAATAGGTCATTGGGAGGTAATTGAAGGGTCTTTTTTTATAATTATTTATTAGTCTCATTAAAATTCAGAATAGTATTAATTCAAAAATCAAGTGTTTTTTTTGTATTATAATAATATATTCATTTTGATGACTAACAGGGTCCTTGGTCAGAACGGTCAATAGAATGGGAGGCTCTGCCTGAAAGAGATAAAGAAGTGTTGTCAGTACGTACCAGGGCAGATGGGGAATTTTGGTAAGTTATTGATGAAATGAAAATATATGTGAAGGGTCAACAGTGTTATTATTATTTAATTTTTTTGTATGCAATTTATTTAGGATGTCTTTTGTGGATTTTGCTCGAAATTTTACTCATCTTGAGTTGGTTCATGTGGGACCTGATGACTGGTTAAATGAGCCTGCTCTCCAGCCTAGAAAACCGTGGAGAGCGGTTCTAGCTAAACGACGCTGGAGAAAGGTAATTTCATTTTTTATTATTGAGATAGTCAACCAATACCATAATTAAATTCTTTTGTATTTAATATAATTTTTACATTATTTACAGGGGTATAACTCCGGAGGTGGACCAGATTATACAGACACGACGGCTATGAATCCACAGTTTGTTGTTCAAATTCCACGTTCTAGTGCAAAGTGTAAGTGATTAATTTTTTTTTTGAAAGGATTTTTGTGCTCGTACTTATGAAACTCAATTCTTTTATTGTTTTAATTTTTGCAGGTCATGTAGTCGTAGCAGTGACTCAACAATACGGTAAGTCTATAAATTGACGTAATGATTTTTTGCCGTCACAAATAATTTTCATTAATCATTTTTTTATTGTTTGTGACAGGAACAGATGCTGCGGAGCGGAATGCGAATTCTCAGGGAACAATTAGTAATAACAAAGAGTCAAAGTCTTCAAAACAAGCTTTCCATGCCATTGGCTTTGCTGTTTATGAGGCTCGTCCAAATACAAATCGAATTACTCCACAATTTGTTACTGAAAATGTGAGTTTAATTTTAAATTTCTTAGCCAAAGAATTTTTTGTATGATAACTGAAACTGACTAATTGATTTATTCAGCGACCCCTGGACGTGACCCAACATTCAGTGTCTCGTGAAGTGGCCACATTTTTTGCCTTACCTCCTGGTGAATATGTTATTATTCCACAAACAAAAACTCCTAACTGTGAAGCCAAATTTCTTTTAAGAATTCTTACTGATGAACAAAGTTCAATTTGGTAAATTAAAATTTTAAATAAATAATGTGAAATAAATATCGTTTAATCATTCATTTTTTTTTGTTTGTTTAATAGGGAAGTAAATGAAGACAATATGTTGTATAGAAGTAAGTACCAGTGAATTTAAACTGTCCAAGTTCATTAAATTTTATGTAATTTAATCATCAAAACATTTTTTGTTGTAGATTTCACCGTAGAGAATTTCGATAATAATTTAACGTCAACTGAGTGTCGTCATCTGCTAGTTCGATGGAGTACGAGACTTCCAACAGAAATAGACGCTGCACAATTTAGGAGATTACTTAAACACAATTGGAAGGGTACGAGTGAAAATACTAGTGAATCATTAGTAATGATTTGTGTAGAATTTTAACAGACTGATTAATTATGAAATATTAATTTTTTACAGTCTGGCTGTGGTCAAAACCATCATTGGAGCTATGTAAAAGTTTAATCATGGTACGTTTTAAATGAAATTTTGGCTAATATTTCGATAATATTTAATCCAAAATCTTAATCTTAATTTGTTTATTTGTTTTTCAGCTACGAGACTCAAATATTAGTGGAAGAATGTCTATGAAAGACTTGCCAGCATTATTAAACATGTTGTTATTCTGGAAGGTATTTTGTCAGCCTTATTTTTTAAAAATAATTTCAACGTTTTTATACTCCACAGTTAAAATAATTAAACTTTTTTCTTCCAAAAATAGGCTGCCTTTCAAAAATGGGACAGAGGAAAGCATAATAAGACGAGTAGCTACAATTTAAGAGGTTTGTAATCTTGTGAATTTTTTAAAATTTGAACTTATTTAATAAATAGTATAATCTTGATTTAATAGCTATGCTTTGGGAGGCCGGAATAGGAGTTTCAAATAAAGTTTTAGAATGTCTCGTTCTACGTTTTTCTCGAGATGCAATTTTGACGTCAGAGTCTTTTGTCCTTGCCATGCTAAGACTTCATCTAGCCCATGGTACATTTTTTTCAAGTCTCAATTTTTTAAATTTATCTCTATTTCATCAGTGATTCCTAATTGTTTTTCACATGTACATTGCAGAGAGACATCATGCACTTGACACGAAAACCAAGACGAATCCTTTGTCAATTGAAGAGGTAATTTATTGCTACAATTAACTAGTTGCACTTAAATTACTCATACATAATTTGTGGTTCTATAAAATTATTTTGTTTTTACAGATGATTTTGATGACAATTTACTCGTAGCAGGAAGCTGAGAAAAAAAAGGAATTTGTCATTTACTAGGACAAACTCTTGAGGATTTTTCCAGTGGAAATGTACGAATTCAGAAAAATAATTATAAAATTCTCTACATGCCAAGAATATTTAATTGCCTTTGTCGGAGACGAGACTACATGCTCGTCATAATAATTTTGTACCATTTGAAAGTCACCTTGTTGCATACTGTCAAGCTATCATATTTATACAATTTATTTAGTGTCAATATTATTTTAATTTTCAAACAACTATTTTTTAATGAATACGATGAGTTATGTACTTGTACAAGTACGTTGAGTCTGAAAAATATTTTTGGAGCCAAAGCTAAAGAAAAATTACATTAGTACGTTATTTCAGACATTGTCTAGAAACATTGCTCACAAATGAAATAAAATGTCATTATTATTTTGTTTTACATCCATAGTTGTAGATCAATATTGTAAGAGATGATGGGTAATATGATATACTCTTTACCAACTTTCATCAGATTGTGTAGAGCTGTTAGAAAGCTCTTTATGAGGTACTAAAAATCAAAAAATGATTTGCCTAAATTATTCTTTTATGGTATCATCTTATTACAAAAATTTTGATACCCGTGATTGTTGTTAGTCCTTAATACAATAAATATTTATACGTATATTATTTATCCTGCGAATAAAGATTCAAAATCTATATATTCTTACAATTATTTGACTGTCAAATTGTATTTATTTCCTCTACTTTCACTCCAATGGAAAAGCTTTGTTTTTTCCCTTGTGCGAACAGTTTCGAGAATTTGGGATGTCATTGGTAGACGCGCGCTGATAATCAGTTTGAAAAATACATTACAAATTTTTTTTTCGTTTTCTCTCCTCCGGTTGAAAATATTAAATTTCATCAATAATTTTTGGAAACTAGACGAAATCATTCATCACTGATTGAACATAAAGTTAAAGACATCACAATAAGGTATTTATTATTACTATTTTGTACTAATAATTTATAGAAAAATAGAAGAAAAGAACAAAGGTAAATTCAAGGTTAGTTGTTCACTACGCAGTAGAATTTTTTTTCTCGTACTTTTTTTTGTACAATAAATAAATGTTATTTAAAACTCTTGTGCATGTATTTTTTGCAGTTAAGATGCCACGACAAAAGAAAGTTACCGATGAATACTCGAAGCAAAAGAACAAGAGGAATGTAAAGGTCATCGACTTGAAGGCAAACGAAGAATTCGGAAATAAACGTACAAAACTTGAACAATGTATCGTTGTGAGAAATTCACCTGTCAAGGCCGATCACAGTCAAGAAGCGGAAAATGAGAATGAAAACCTCGTATACCTTAGGAAATTTGACCTCGATCCTTTGCTAGGACCCTGCCGAGGTATAACTCGAACTGAGAGACTAGAAAGAGCATATCGCTTTCATCTCAATTCTGGAATTGAGCTAGACAACGTACAGGAGATATTGGGTCTTCATTGTGACGAGCCTGGATTTGACACTTGGTAAGTTGTGCAGATATTAAATATGAATGATAATTTTACATATTGTACATTAACAATCTTCAATGATTAATTTTTTTTGTTAGCATTTGGGATCAGAAGAATTATTAATAATTTAATAATTCAACATCCTTGCGTACCTGTGCCACAACCCCTGTGATGTGTACCAATTTGTGAATGAACCAATTGTATACTACATTGTTTAAAATGTAATGAAAGATTTTTTAAAATGGAAACTTTGTATATGGTAATTTTTTATTGTTCTCTTTTTGTCCAATTCTTTTAATTGTTAAACAATTATTGCTTTGGTTGCACTAGCCAATATGGCTAATGTAGTTTTTTCTTGTTTTTTCCTTCCATATAGTCTGTCAAATTTTTTATAAGTATAGTTGAAGATTTTTCTATGTAAACAGTTGACGAATGCCTGAAGTGATAATACTCGATATTAAATATGTCAACTTTTTCTATATTTATGCCAAATGACGATATTTTACCTGGCTTTATTTAAATTCATGGATAGCATAGGTCACAAGCTACATAGGGATAAAAAAATAGACACAGAGTACACAAATGGCTAGATAAATTATGACCATATTTACTTTATTTACCACAAACACCATGAAATCAACAAAAACATATTAGTCACATTACAATATAATAATAATCTGGATAACTTGTTGACAAACAAGTGTAACGATTTCGTGATGCATCTCTCATTATTAAGGTACATATTGTACTGATTTTTTTATAACGATTTGCTATAACAGTTATGTTTTTTTTGAAATGCATTAAAAATGCATCACTCTTAATAAATTCTTTAATAACATTTAATGTTTCCTTGTACCTTAACCTATTAAAGTATTTTGTGTGTACGAAAAAAAAGAAAGTAAAAGGAGAAAAGCAATAACTGAGAAAGGAAGGGGATGAAATAATGACAATAATTATTTCAACAAATTATAGTGTAGTGTGTTTATACATTACAGTATAATAGTAAAAAATGCATACAATTTGTCTATCAATAATTATTTAACAATATGATACGGTTTTCTTTACTTAGTTAACGTTCAAGGAATTTTTTTAGCGGATTTATGAAATAATTGCACAAGTGCTGTATATTGATTTCTTCTTTTTTTTTCTCTATAATTATTATTTTTACTTAAAATATTTAATAAGAACAACTTGTGCTCTCTCTTTCTCTCATTCTTTTTGTCTTTGACGTCAAAAGTATTTAAAAATTGATTTAAAATCTAAAAACAAACATTTAAGTATCATTTAATTAATTACTCATTGTCCATACTTAAAAGTGAAATAAAGGTACACAAGTAAAAGTTGCATATTTATAGACATTTTGTCATTTTCAAAAAAACTCATAATACATATTACAGATATAATATGATTCCCTTTTATCTCTCTAACATTCTATACATAATTTTCTTGTATCTGTTAACAGACAATATAAATGATAGTCAAATATATTCATTTTGCAACCATATTTTTCTTAATCTGTTTACATATTGAATTCTAACTCATTTTATAAGTACGTCTAACATTGCTTTATATAATCATCTCTCTCTCTCTTAGACAGTACTTGTAATACATAGTTTAATATTGTTCAACAAAAATGTGTTCAAACATAAAAAAAGAATGTTTACAACATTATATTTAATGTGGATTGGTCTATTTAGAACTTGTTTGTTTTGTTTTTCTTTTTTTGCAAATTTTATAAATTCACAACACAATTTTATGTTGTGTCTATATATATATATATAAAGTTAATATTTAATTCTAGTTCTAGCTAAGTATCACGTGAGGGGTCAAGTCAAGGACTATATATTTTTAATACATGCTTTTTTTCTATATTTCTTTGTCGTATTTAAAAGCAAATAGAATCCAAACACGAACAATAATACAGAAAAATTACAAAGACAAGTTTTCTGTTCCATTTTTTAATTTAATCTTTTTTCAAAACAAAGAAACTGAAAAACTAGTTTTTCAGCAAGGGAACTTGCTTTCTTTCTGAGAAAATAAAAAAAAGAAACACAAAAACAACTCTTATTACATACCTACTTTAGTATTTAGTTTTAAATAGCGATTATTTTTTTTCTCGTCGTCGTTATTTTAATACACTAAATGTAGTTTCAATATACAAGTCTTTGTTCAGTTGGAACTGGAAAATATTTTGCGGCTTTTGAAGGGGGGAGGGGAGAAAATGAGGCACATCATCACTTCAGACACATTTTTTTTAAAGTTAGTGTTCATGAAATATTAAGATGATCACACACAATTTTGGTTCATCAGCCTATTTATATGAGGAGTATCTGTAGATTTATTTTTTTGTTTCATTTCTTGAGTTGAAATTTTTTAATTGTCACTTTTTTCATTTCTCTTTTGCCAACAAATTGTAAATTGAGGAGAGAGAGACTCTTTGCACTTTTCTTCTTTCCTCTTTTTTACAATTAACACAACATTTCTTCAAGAGTACAAATTTAATTCTTTTTCTTTAATATATATTTCTACAATGCATATTTTTTTGTGCTTATTTATTTATTAATTATTCAGTACACTATTCTGTTGCACTGTTTTTTACACCTTTTCAGTGAATTTTATTAAGTAGAGCTTGTCACTCTACTAGTCTTAAAATTATTCTTTTTTTAAAAACTAAATTATATTAAGGTATACAATAATATGGCTAACGTTTATTTATTTAGTGTGTACTTAAAGAGTAATATTTACAATGCAATTTTATCGTTATAATATTTATATACTTATATACAGACGTATTTACACTTCCATTTTTAACTCCTAATTTAATTTGATCAGAAAGTAAGAATTTTTTTAGCGATATGTGGGCAGGATCGCAAAGTTAAGAACGTTCCCGATGTTTCTTTTTTTTTCAACTGTAAAATTTAATTTTTTTATCTATCTAAATTTTAGTTTTTTAAGGCTTCAGTCTCCGAAATCCGGCTCCCTCTGACCCGAGTCGAATTCCAAGGTCAATTCTATTTAAAAATTTAGTCAGATTTAGTACAAGGAATTTTATTAAAAATATTTTATGGATTTTTAAATAAAATTAGTACCCTTCATATAGTGTGGGTGAGACTTCCGTTTCGGAACGGGGATGTAATGTTTCTGTATGCCAGCCATTGGCTGTAGAAGGGACTCCATTACTTACACTGGAGATTTCTATGAATTAAAACAAAACATTTTAAGATTTGTATTAATTTAATTACACTTAAGTTAAAATAAACTCACCATAATTAGACACTGTACCATTCCCCGTTAGTGCCCCATCTCCATTGACATGCATTGAGGAATCGGGGTTAGTCTCTCGAATGTAAGACGGATTTTCAAAAGCAATCGCTCCAGGCGGCTTTGATCCGAATTGTCGTTTTCTCAAAAACCAAACCGCTCCCACAGCCCCTGCAACAACTAACATGACCAGAAAGGTGATGCCAATTCCAAGTCCAGCGCTGGAGGTACCACCTACAAAAAATAAACAGATTTATTTTAATTTTGTCCCAAATTAATTTAGAATAGTTAAATACTGGTCAAATTAATGATATTACCTGTATGAGCTGAAGAAATGGCATTGTCTTCAGTGAAGAAGACTTTTTGAGGAGTCAAAATGGAGGTTCCATGATGATTACCAGCTTTAATGACAGTCTCATATTGAACTCCAGCCTTCAAGTGTGGAATTATGGCGAATGTTTCATTCGTATCTATCTTTTGTGACAATTTATCACCCGATGGTCTCCAGAATACACTGAAAAATGAAAAAAAAGTCACTTTCTTCAATCAAATTGTCTTTTGAAAGGAGAGAGATAAGTCACGTGGGGAAGTCTCAAGAAATTAATTTTCTTGCATAACTGAATAATATTAAGGTTGACTGATAATCTTTCATTTGAAAAGTGTCATAAATTATATACACAACAACAACAAACTCACCGATAAATGGCAGCCTTGTGAGGATTAATGGTAGGAGGATCCCAATGAACTTTGACTTCATTCTCCGAAATGATTTCAATTTTGACGTTCAGTGGAGGTCCTGGAAGTTGGTCTGTCATTTATCAAAAAAAAAGATAAATTAATGACTATAAATCTTGTCTCATTCTTGTCACACAAAAAAATGTTTATAAATTCTCAAAAGAGGAACCTCAAAGCCTTAGACTCGATTATAAACTCATTTAAATATAATTTAATTTACAAAAAAATGAGTAAATTGTTCATTACCTCTATTGTCCTTAAAGCATTGTAGGATGGTTCTGGTATACTGAAGGACACAAAGTCCACCACTTTGAACCAAGGGCTCACCTCTACACCAATCAAGGCAAACCTAAAAGAAAAAAAATGGAATTTAGTTTTCAATTTGAACCACAAAAAAGCTCATAAAACCAAGCTGTATTTATTACACAGAATAGTTCATAGTAAAATTCTTACCCTTGGGACCCCTGAATTCGAGCAACAAGCTCTGTGATCCCGACCATCTAATAAGAAAGGAACAAGTCAAAAATATTTTTAATAACTTTCACCCAGCTTCAACTTTTTTGGGAGGGGGAGGGGAGAAATTCTTGAACGTGAAAAAGACAAGTGACAGGACTAAGGAAGGGAGAGTTATTTTTTTGTGTAGAAAATAAATGTGCATATGAAATATAAGGCAAGAGTATAGTATACCGGCGGAACACTTCATCAATTTATCAAAGTCAGGTAGGCACTGTGGCTTGTTTATAACAGACTCAACATCCATGAAGAAGGAGCAGGCATCAATACAGTCCGGACTCACATTCTGTTCTACGCAGCAAGCGGTGACGTTTCCGCTCGCATCCTAAAAATCATACAAAGTAAAATCCCATCAAATACAACAAATCCTCACATTTTCTAACCTCAATTACTTTCACTCCTAGACAGAAATATAATGAAGCCATATATTTTCATTATGCGTACAATACAATTTATTCTTCAAAAATTATTTTAGATTTGAGACTGACTTGTTTAAATGTACACATAATATTTTAGTTGTGTTTGTGTAGAGATATATAATAAAAATAAAATTGAAATATTTGCAAGTTGTACTTACTTGAAGCTTGCGGATTTGTAACTGGAATGTTTTTTTATCGTCGCCAAAAACATTGTCCGCATCGCAGTAGTAACTACCCACGTCATCTTCGGTTACATTTGAGATTCGCAATTTGTATTTGTACTTGCTTTGTAACTACAAAAAAAAATAAAGAGGACAAGGGAATTCTCATTAGAAAAATGTAGTCAAGGAATTTTCATTAATCATTGTTTTGAATATGACATATGAACATCCATTAAATTTTACATGTCTTTCAAACTTTGACATTTGACAATAATTATTTTAATATTTAAAATACAAATTTACTATTGTACTTACATCAACACTTTTTTGTTCAGTCTCAATTATATATTTCCCTGAACCAATGCTCGACACAATTGGAACACGGTCCTTTGCGCTTCTCCATACAGAAAGAAAGGTAAAAAAATAAAATAAAAATATTATAAGCATTTTATAATTTTATCTCTCAATTAAATCATTGCTAATTATTTTTCCTTGGATTTTAATTTGTCTTACTTTCTCCAAAACACAACTTTCGGGTCTGGATGAGCTTCTACGGTACATTCTATTATTGCTTCATCTCCAATATTTGCATAAGTTGTATCTGGTCCACTTACACTTGGTTTATCTATAAAAAATAAAATTTCAAAATGAAATGACCTTCTTTAGTCTTTTAATATTTAAATTAAAAACTGAACATAATTTGTACAAAGTAAACATACGTGAGATTTGAATGCGTCTAGCAGCCTGCATGGGAGTACCATAGCCATTATCAGCATAACAAGAGACGACGTCCATATCACGTGTAATATTTTCAACAACATAGGTCAAATGTCGATTCTTTTGTTGTTTAATTTGTCGGCCATTAATGTAGAGTGAAATTGTTGGAGTTGGATCACCCAATGCAACACAAACCACAGTCATGGTTCTTCCTTCAACAAGCATACTTGTCGGTTGAATTCTTGGTGGCTATAAAAAAAGTGTAGACACAAGACAAAACACAAATGAAAATATAACATGTACATGTTTTAGTTATACAGTCAAAGCAATTCATCATCATCATCAACATCAACCCTCTCTCTCTCTCATATCCCCTCCATTCATTTACAACTAAAACAAACATTATTTTCCAGTCTCGTCTCCGCTTCATCTACTCCAAACATCTCTCAACTTCTCCCTTCCTGAATCCTCAACTATGGAACGCAAGGGCAGAGCCATGGCCATGTCCCAGTGGAGTTGAACCAACTTTTATAACACATTAAATGACTTTTCATGACTTTTCCACCCTCACTATACTCTTGCCTCTATATATCTGTACAAGTCTAGGCTTATAGAGAAGAGCCACCAGTATTGTTAGACACTTTAATATTTATTCCCTTCTTCAACCTTCACCCAAAACAATAGTACCCCCACTCTCTGCTCTGTATATTCGGATAAAAACAAAGACTAAAAGTCCAAAGGAAGAAAAGGAAAATGTGTAAAAGTCCATTTCTACACATTTTCCTTGTAATACAAAATGCATCTGGTGAAAGAAAAGAAAGCATTTTTGTCAGAGTAACTAACATGAGAACATGACCCATCATCAACTAAAATAGACTTTAGTGTGTCCAATGTCAAGGAAAATGGGAGAAAGGACAATGACTTGATTTTTACGACGATTAAGCATGCAAAAGAAAACCAAAGTACTGTCTGCCATAAACACAGTCCATTGCTTATAACACTGGAACATTACATTTCTTTAATAGTTGACAGGAATGTAAATCTCTTTGTGGAGACTGAGATGAAGATTAACTAAAAGAAATTTGTCACTTTTTTGTATTTTCTACATTCAACTTATTTGAAAACGTGTGACTGTACTTTACAAAGAAAGAGAGAGAGAGAGAAAGCGAGGAGAAAGTGAAGAAAAGGAGAAACATGTCAAAGGTAGTGTGTGCTCACTCAACAAAAAAAAGTATAAAGGATTATCATATGTGATAATTTTCCAACCCCTCAAGTACAACTTTATACACTGACTGTAGTACTATACTAGAGTACTATAGTAAAAGGAAGAACATATACTTAAACTTTTCTACCTTAACTCCTCTCTCTCTCTCTTTCTCTCTCTCTCGTAAATTGTATGTTATGCTTTTATATGTTA
The DNA here is from genome assembly GCA_034700945.1 of Arrhopalites spinosus. NCBI lineage: Eukaryota > Metazoa > Arthropoda > Collembola > Symphypleona > Arrhopalitidae > Arrhopalites > Arrhopalites spinosus. The sequence goes on along the minus strand of JAQIVZ010000150.1, from coordinate 85,555 downwards.
ATTCCAAGACCGCTGAGAGTTTCCTTGGGCTCTCTCTCTCTCTCTCCCTTTACACTTTTTGTATTATTCTTAAAAAGAGGGATGAAGGTGGGACAGACACATGGATGGGATTTTACAAAGTTTCTTTGCCAAAGTGTGGAAAGAATTTTTCACTCTTGACTACCTTTCTCCATTCCCACACACACAGTGTGGAGTCCATATAGTGTAGACTGGAGTGAAAACATGAATGAGTGGAATGAGTGATCCAACATGAGGGAAGAGTCTTTATAGTGGAGGACGTAACATTTCTTTAGAATTTCAATCCCACCATAAAATTCCTTCTGATCCCCTTTACTACTTTCATCCTCCATCCTGTCACTACCATTTTTACTCGAGTCACACACAATACAAGAGAGAGAGAGGAGGGGAGGGGCACTAACTTGGCTAGCTTCTCTCTCAATTCTGGACAAAACTTTACTAGTGCATTGATACTAGTCTATAACTACACATTTAAATATTGTAGATGAGTATACAAAAGAAATCTACTTTTACTATTATAGTCCAAACTGAAATTCTCAAGTCAAAAAAAATCCAGGACTGGAGATACGAGTATCCAATGCTGGAGGTCAAGTATAAACTGGAATTATTGGGACCTAGAGAATTTGTGGGGAACATGAGCAAGGGTTAAAAAAATTTGAGTGCACGATCCGAGGGAGTAAGATTATGGGAGTACGTGTGTCTTGGCTAGAATCTATACTAGTTTGCATACTTGAGGGAGAGAGGGAGAAAAAAGAAGGACAAGAGATAAAATAAAAGATAATAATTGGCAAGAAGGAAATCACCTTCTGTCGACATATTTATGAACACCCTCCGGTATTTCAGAGATAAGTCTACACAACCTATAAATCCCACCCTTCCTCCCTTCAAATACCCAAAATTTGTCTTTTTTTCAAGACAGTCAAGAATACACAAAACTTTTTCTCAAAAGGAGTGGAACAAGGTAAAGTTTTCTAAAATAAACTCTCTCTCTCTCATTGTCCATCTTTCTTTGTGTATTTTACAAATCCACAAATGCTTTACATGTTACGTCACTTGTGATTCTCTTCAAGATGTATTTTGTAGAATAAAATAAGAGGAAGTTTTTGGGTGACTATGGAAGTATTTGTAAAATAAACTCCGAGTTATTTTCTCTAGGATGACATTTGACATGCCAGACGAGATTATCATTAGAATTTACGATGGTCTCAATGAGGAAAGACACCCCATGATGATATTCAAAATACTTTCCCCTCCCTTTGAATTTCCCCCAAAAAGTTTTCCCTACAATTGTACATCTCTTCAAGAATGTGATGGTGGCAAGTTCATGGAGTGAGAGGAGGTGTCATGTTTCATAAAATGAGACGGGGACAAGACTAGGGAGGAAAAGAGACATACCTCAACAAATGGTGAGTGGGCGGGATCTGTCCAAGCAATTAATGTTTCAGATGGGGGAGACTCTCCCTTCTTGTTCATGGCTGTCACATAGACAATATACTGTGAATTTGGTTTAAGGTTGTCCAATGTTATCGAGTTTACAATCGTCTCATTTATTTGATAACTGCTCTCTTTGACGCTTCGGTGATACACTCTATAGACAACAAAAGTAAAATACAAATACATGTACAATATATTTCGGCAAGATCAAAATTTGACTCTCGTCAGAAATTTGTCTCATCTTCTTTACACCATCAAAAATTCATCTCTTGGGAAATAATAAACAAATTATGGAGATCTCTCAATCTCTCATTTCTTCTTAATTTATTATTAATCATTTTCTCTCTCCACAAAACTTACTTGTATGTAAGTCGATCCGTGTGATGAGCAAAAAGGGGCAATTGCCACACAATCTGTACCCATGTAGCACTGTGAGTGGCAACGACAAGACTACAAAAAAATACAATATAAAATTAGTTTTCATTATTAATTAATATTAATTATTTTAATTTAGATTAGTATTTTACCTATGAGGTGGAGACACAACCCCAGGAATTCTGGTTCCGTTGAATGCTACAAATAAAATGTAGAGTTTTTTTTTCATACAAAGAAAATGAATTGAATGAGAAACAATGGAAAAAAAGGAAGACTTACAACTAGATGACACATTGACTAGAATGATTGAAGATGGGACTGAGGTTCCATGTTCATTAAAGGCAACGACATAAAACTTGTAGGTCGTGCCCGTCGTCAAGTTACCAACTTCTGCACTCTTATCAGTCACATTAAACTGAAAGAAAGAGAAAGCAAAATTAGACAAAGAAAAGTCAAGTCACAACCACGCTTCAACAATTACAGAAAAAAAGAAAATCCACTTTTGTAAAAAGAAGAGAAGAGTTTGAGGCCATTTTACTCAAAATTACCAAGAAATCTTTGCCAATTATCTGTAACATTTTGAATTGATTCCTCTCACGAAATCTCTCTCTCTCTCTTTTTTACTCATTATAAAAGTGTATAAAAGTAAACAATTGGGTGAAAGTCTTATACATTGTACTACATAGACGATGGATAAACTTGTAAAAAATATATTTTGTTCACTTTCACCCCAAAGAAAGTTAAGTTACAAAAAAGAGTCTTTTATTATATGAAACTTACACTGCTGGATGGTAAAGACAAGTCTCTGGCTAAGGATGGGTCACCAATTAAATAATGAACTTCATATCCCGTCACATTTGAACCTTCTGGTGCTTCCCATGAGAGTTGAACTTTGTCATCAGACACAGAGTCAATATGAAATTCTGTGGCTGGGCCTGGTATGATTTCAGTACCTTTTAGAAAATAAAAAAAATTAATTGACATGTTAAAATAAGGACAAAAAAAATTTCAAAGGGAACGGAAAAGGAAGAGGATGAAGATAGAGATAATAAAAAAGGAAATGGGTCTTGTACCTTCTTCAAAGCATTGAACAATATTTCCAATAAAGGGTAAACAATTTTCTGCCATGGACAAAAGACTGTCAGGTACACGAGCATTACAGACGTCAACACAAGAGTCGGAAACACCCCGTCGAGTACAACATTGACGATGATCCCTTCCACCTGCAGCACAACGGAGAAGAGTGTGGAATTCTGGGGCACAGGTTAATGCCAATGCTCGAATATCATTCATTGAAGCATCATAGGAACACAAGGGAAGACATTCTGGACTCATACCCACCTACAAAATAATATATATTGTTACATGTCACTATTTTATCAAATATTTAATCATATCCATTTCATCCCCATCCACACAAAAATACATTCATAACCGTCCAAACTTTCTCTACTTTCTCATTTTTTTAACATGAAAAAAAACCTTTTATTTCTTTGATCTGGATCATCTTTTAGACAGTTACTAAGTACAGAAATTTTTTATTTTTTCATTATTAAAAACTTGGTTCCTCGAAAATAAATGTACTTTATTCACCTTTATTCATCTTCATCTAGAGGAGAAAGTAGACAATTTTAAGATGAAAAAAGTAAAGGTATTTTAAAATTTTGTACTCTTATTTTTTGACAAGTTAAAAAATACTTCAGTTAATTGTGATCATAATTAAGAAAATTATTATTGGAAAACAATAAATTGTAAAATTATTGAAAGAGACATCATCGAAATATAATATTCCCATTTAATGTAATTAAAAGAAGGGGAAAGTTATCGGAAATTAACTGTAATGGACAAGAGAGAGTTGTTTGGAAAATGGAATAAAATGGAATGTATTTTTGGTATTGAGACAGAAATAAGAGCTTCCATATCATCTAAATCGTTTCCGTAAAATAACGAGACCAATAACTCATCCCCTCCTTGTTATGTCCCCTTGCCATGATATTGGTTGACTATACAGTAAATGTAATGGGAGGAGGGGATTGTGTTGAGCCGGAAAACAGAACGGAGTCATATCATAATACCTCAACTCGTGCTTACTTTGACACAGCAGGCCGTTTCATTGTAATTCTGTGCGGCTGGTGGTTGCCATTTGGGATCCTCCTTCATGCTTTCCGTCCTGAAGACAACTCGTTGGGACGACTGGCTGATTCCGTGAACATTAACAGCCTCAACATAAACCTGGAAACGACCATCGAATATCAATGACATTTTTGAACCTTTATTTACAAATTCAAACTTTCTCTCTCTCTCTCTTCTCATCAGACTAAAATAGACGTCGTTGTCCTTGTCATTGCAAAGGAACTCATTTGCGTTTAATGTAAACAATGCTAATTAAAGAGACAAATACACATTTAGAGAGAGAGAAAAAAACAAGGAAAATAAATCATTCTCTCTTCTCTTACCTCATACTCAGCATTGGAATACAAATTCTCGAGAATGTAGGGAGCATGAACATTAGTCACATGATGATATTCGTTCTCATAGGTTGACATGGGTCGATAGTAAACATTGTAACCGGTCACAGTCTCAGCCAATGTCGTGGGTGGTGACCAATGGATGATGGCAAAATCTTCATTGATATTTGAGACTCGGAGCTACAAAGTAAAATGTGACATACAATGTACATGATATTTATTTTTAAAAATAATTCAAAAATTTATTTATTATAAAATGTTTTTTGTCAAAATTTGGACTGTACCTGTTTGGGTGGAGAAGGCAAGACACCGTAGCCATCCATCAAGCAGTTTGTGTACTCTTCCATGTAACGAAGACATCTAAAAAAAGGGACACAAAATGTGAAATGTTAAATTTCATTCTTTTCAGGTCAACTGTACAGTGTACAGAGAAAAGAGTAAGAAAAAAAGATATATGACACCGAATATGAATATTCCAAGAAAAAAATACTTTTCATCTCTATCAACTTTCTCTTCTTCTTTTTTGACAGAGGACTGTGTGAGACAAGTTTTTAAATGAAAATATGCACATGAATATTTCAAAATGCTAATCATAAAAGGCCGCCTTTTTTTTGAAAGAGGGGAACATGAGATTTCATTGGGATTCTCTTCTTTCTCTTTTTTTCATAATACAAAAAGATTTCTTAGAATTTTTTTACATTGTGTATCATGTAACTTTGTTCTTTTTTACCTTTTTCCTTTACGTGTTATGTAGATTGTACATGATATTTTCTCTATTGTTCGAATATTATTACACTTCATGTCATTTCCGTCCCTCACCATCACCGTCACTGACAGTTAATATATTTCCCCTTTAGTCTTTTCACTTTCATTGTAACATGGGGAGAATTTTGTATGTAATGCAAGAGAGAGAGAGTGAAAAACATTAAGAAAAGACAGAGGGAATGCCTACACACAAAAGTAAGATTGTATCCAACATTAACCATAATAAGATTATGCAGTCGCCTCCAATTCTTTTTTTTTGTCGGTTGCAAGAGGTAATTGAATGGAATCAAAAAGTTGAATTGGGTGGAGGGTGAAAGTACAAGAGAGAGAGAGTGAAAGTCAGGGGTGGTAAAAATAGATTCATGTAAATCTCGTTACTTTAGTCAGTCGTGTGCAACATTTTGTCAATCAGTGAGCTTCCCTTTTTTTCATTTCTATGCACATTTCCCTTCCTTTATTATGCACCGTCTCAAAATAATACACGGAGAAAGTGAGAGAGAGAGAAACAACACAAAAGGGGATCCAAAAGGATTTTAATGGAAGGCGCCGACAAGATTGAAATGAAATTACATGCAAAAGAACAAGAAAAATTTTTTTCTGCTTTCTCTCTCTCTCTAATAAACTCGTGAGTGAAAGTCACTATTTTTGTCTGCTATTCCTACATATGTACTCGTACATATCATCATCCTGGAGTTAATACAAAAAAGCAACTTGTACTATTTTTTGTCCTAAAAGAGTATCCAAAGTTTATTGTAGGACCAAAAAAAATATTCTTGTGACTTTTCATCATCAACCAACCATACACTTTTTCTCTCTTTCTCTCTCTGTCTCTTTATTTCTACTGGGGATTAGAAACAAGATTCAAAAAAATAGGAGAGGCCTCTAGACTCGAGGCTTTCGATAATGTGTGACTATGATGTGTGGTAAACAAAAGAGAAAGATTTTTTACTAAAAGATTTGTTCATCTACAGATACTGGTCCTGCTAGTGGTATGTACACAAATAAGATGAGCTCAATCTGTACAACAAGTCACCAGGAAAGATTTCTACAGACTACAGAGTTAAAGCTTTATCATGACATGGAAGAAGAAAAAAAGAGTCGACGACTCAAGATTTCCGCCGGAAGGAATCCAGAGGCATGAAAAGTAAGGGGAAAGGGGAAGGAACAAATAAAATCTTATTATCACTACAAGTTGAGAAATTTTTTGGGAAAAGAAAGAGAGAAATCCTATTGGAAATCACTCCTCTCTCTTCTGTCTGTCCCCAAGTCTCAGACTTGGCTACATGAACAAATCTCAATTCTTTTTATATATTTATCGCAACTAACTTTTTTTGTGACATAAGACTATGTAAGTATATTATACAGTAAATGAACCTGAGGGCCTCCGACAAAATGTAGAGACAGAGACAAATAAAGTCAAATGGAACTTTTAAGGAAACATAAGGATACGATTTTTGTCAAAATACGTCTCTAGTCATTTTATTGGCTGTGCAGGGCAGACAACCAGAAAATATTCTTACTGTCTTAAATCCACTTAACTGAATTATATTCAATTTTGAGGATTTTTATCCAATTCTTATTTTCTCCTTTAAGCTAAACGTAAACTTGAATTTTCTTGTCTCTCTTTTCAACAATATGCCTCTCTCTGGACAAATACAGATGTTCAGAAAAGTGTTCAAGCAAAAGGTAAAATATTTTTATGAAACTTTCAGTGCCAATTTAGTTGATTTCAAGATGAAAATTATTTATAAACAAAAAACGTTTGTCATTTAACTATAAAACGAAAGATTTTACAGTAAAAACTTACTTGAAATAGTGATAGTCCAAGCGTGTGAGGTTGCCACTGCAGAGATCATTGCATGGAGCTGGAATGCCTAAAAATTTGGAAATAAGATGACCGCCAATTAATAAACAATGTCATGATTCATGAGGTATATAAATTAAATTAAATCATTTTAGCAGACAAAATTCTTACCAGCTTGTCGACAACAAGGAGTATGATCTTTCCCATCAGCCAAGCAAGTGAATACCTAATTAAATAAAATAAATAATTAAAATAAACTATAAAATATTCATTTTAAGAATATTTTCAATTCCAATCTCTATGGACTCACCGTAGGAGCATAGGGAGCACAAATCATAAGATCTGGGATCTCAATCTGAGTTGTCATCTTTGGATCACAAAGTTTTGTCACGCATCTATTCACCAACAGAGAAAAAAAGAAAAAGAATAGACAGAGCTCATCAGTGTCTTTTTTATCATGACAATTTCCTTCTTATCTGGAGGACACACACAAAAAAATCTCATGCTCCACCACCCACCACCCATCATCAATTTTTTGTTTTTTATTATTACAAATACACAGTCACCAAAATAAGGTACACAATGTAGGGGAAAAAAATTGAATCGAAATCAAAATAAACATGGGGAGCATGTTAAAATAAAACTTTTCAATATAGACAATTTTTTATATCCACAAATTTCTAAATGAACTTTTCGTCTTTTATATTCCTCAACGTTCCCAATCCCCGTCACCACCAAATTTCTTGTCAAGTCCCCTCTCTCTCTCTGTGAAAATTCACAAAATCAAATCTTTTCCACACAAACCCCTCTCTTTTTCGTCTCTCCCCATAAAATGTCATACATTGACTATGTATTACAGACACCCATTGAATGATTGTGTGAAAAAAAAAGTTGGCAAAAAAGAGAGAATTTGCCAAGGGCTAGCAATCAGAATGGAGAGAGAAAGACTTTGGTAAACCAACAAGTTCAAGCTTAGAGAGAGAGATTTACACATTTTGTCTTGAAGCTGTTTTGTGCCAATTTTTTTATTGCTTTCTTCTTTTCAACTTATTCTCTCTCTGTTGTATTGATGGTGGGGGAAGGTTTATGTGTCTCCATAATATTTTTACATTCTATCCATGAAAATGTATACGGTCTCAGGTCTTGGGTTACGTACATTTTCTTGTCAAGAAAGATGTAAAGACATCCAATAAAAGTGTTAGAGTTACGATTAACTATACATACCTCCACTATAGCTCTCTGGACAATGCTACATGTATCCCACTATTATCAATATAAAAACTGGACCAAGTCATCGAATTACATTAGTAATTCTACACACACTGTAATAATAATAATATGTACGTACTGTCCTGACGAATCTCACTTTAAATATAAGACATATAGAATGTATACAGGCAGAGTCACAAATTTGAGACGAGAAAGTGGGGAATGTTACTTTCACTTGTATTTTTTCATGTCCGCCCTTATAAAATGTATACCTTCCTTGGGTACTCGTATAAGTTTTTGAAATCACATCTTTTGGTCACATTTATTAAGAAATTCGAGGATGGAATACAAATTAAAGGGAGATTTTCAAATAGGAAAATAGAGCACAAGAGCGGAAGTAAAGAAAAAGTTGCAATAAATTCCCCAGTCTCTCTCTCTCTCTTTTTACTTTCACCAAAAAAAGCTATGACCATGTCCACGGGAGAGTTGGGAGTTGGGAACTACGTGAGTTGCAAATCGTCTTGTATGGATTGTAGCTCTTTTTTTATACGCCCTCCTGTCCGCAGGGCATCAGCCCCTTTTTTGCTCTTTATTTAGTTTTTTACACAATACTATTTTGAAGGGACGCACAATCTACGCTATTTTTCTATTTTTGGTCCAAGTGAAAGCATGATACTTAATACTCCTAGTATTTTTTTAAAATTTAAATTTTGACCCTTTTTTGAGCAATCATTTTTTTGTGTGTTCAAACTTTTAAATTTTATGAAAAATAATTGGGACTAACGTTGGAGTATTGACACCCTTAGTTCTACAACAATTTTGAACGTCAGGTAAGACAGGAGGAGGTCCAGATTTAGGTCTAACAAGTCCAGGAGCCAAAGTGAGTGTTCGTACTCTGACGGATGGTAGAGAGCGTCCTATAATAAGTTATTAAATTTAATTTATTTCAATTACATATTTCAATTTAAAATTAAATCCAATTAGAAATAATTTTCTTACCATGAATATTAAATGCCATCACACTAATTTCGTACATAGTAAATGGTTGGAGACTCGTAATCATTGTTGAATTTAAATCACTGTGAACCTACAAGAAAAAAATAAAGTTTTTTTTGATCAAAATCATTAAAATATTCATTCAAATAATCAACTTTCTCCTTTCTCTTATAAATACAGATTTATAGATATGTACAGTGCGTGAGTATTAATAAAGCTCCGGAAGTGAAAGTGGAAGGAGGGCAAACAAATTATAAATCAAGAGCTTGATTTTTTCTAAGTCCTCCACCTCCAGCCAATCTCTCAATTAAATCAAAAGACAATGTCAGGTGTGTGTGTTCATTAAGATCTCACAAAAAAGAGATGAAAAAGAGGAGAAGGAGGCGGGAAGAAAATTCATAAAATTTGTTATTCCAGACTAAAAAAAGAGTGAAATGGTACACAAATAAAACATTTCTTTCCATGATTTGAGCTTGCAGGTTGAATAAACATGGTAAAGGCAGAGAGGAGCAAAGAATTATTATCCATAAAGATAGAAAAAAGGATGTAAGATAGGACGGGGGTGGAGAAGAGGGAATTTGAGTAGAGAAGAAGAAACTCTTGGCAAGATTCAAATCCTTTCGAATAAATCATAAGACTTGATAAATCAAGATTTGAGAATAAATTCATATAAAAGATTTACAAGGAAAAAGTTACGAGTTGATTGGAAAGGATGACGAGAGAGAGAGAGAGAGAGGGAATGAATTTTTTTCTCTCTCTCTCTCTTTCTTGGCAGATAATCAGACTGAAGCGGAAATAGAATATTGGAAAATATGAAAGTTGTGAGAAATTTTTCATTTTTTTTATTTCCTTCGCCCAAAGGCAATGGAGCTTGAAAAACTAATAACCAAGGCAGTTGATTAGCTAACTTCCTCCCTCCAACCCTCCTCCACTTTTTTTACATGATTTACATGAGACACATTCTTCCTCTCTCACCCAAAATAGATATTTTCCATGCATGTACATACAATATTTTTCTATGTGTACACTCTCTAATCTGTAAAACAGGTTCCTCCATGTTCTTCCTTACACACAACTAAGGATACTAAAGAAAAGGGGAGAAAGATGAGCTCCTTGTACTCGTAAAGGCAAAAGAAAGTTGAAAGTGTAGGTTGTAGACTTTCAAAATTTAGCTTTTTGTGCTTCTCCATGTATAAGATGTTGATACATACCTTGATCTGCATCATTTTTGCCTCGACTTTATCTTCCGCTGAACCACCATTCCCTGTTGATGATGATGACGTTGTCTTGCCATTTTCGTCCAAAGATTTACTCTCATGAGAATCACTGGGAGCTGACGGGCTAGAGAATGTGAAAGCGGAAGCAGAGACTGCCGGTAGCACATTAGGAGAAGCGGAAGTTTCATCTCCATAGCCCAATCCTGAGAATGGAGCTACACAAAAAAGAGAAAGATGGAGAAAGGACAATTTAACAAATGGTTATTATTTTCATCAACTGAAATTGACTTTCACAAATAATTATGCATTTTCTTACCATCAAAACTTCTCAAAGTGGTCACATTGACGACGTACTCTGTCACAGTGTCTCCATTTCTGGCGGGTGGTGTCCACGTGACATTTATTGAACTGGAGGAAATTGCTACTGTCTCTACGTTCAATGGTTGACTAGGTAGAATTTCTGTCATTTAAATTAAAATTAACTTTCTTTTCTTAAATCTCCATTAAAAATACTATTATACAAATAACCGTCTGCTCCCTCTCTCATGTCCAATTAAATCCCCATTCCCCATACTTGCGCAATTAAATTAACATTCGGGCCTATTAAACCTTTTTTTGCCCTTCACCTTGAAAAAAAGAAGGGGATGAATAATTAATGATAGAAAAGTGATGGTGATGAAACGAGGACATGGAAGATGTTTAGCTCCCCAAAATGGGGGGAGGGAGTGCTTGTAACTCGTGGTAATTTACATAAAAGTTTACAAGACAAGTTTTAAAAAAAAGTCAAATAGACTCTGGGTTCATCTTGTAGTTCAATGTACTGAGAGAGAGAGAAGAGTAATCGTGTGCAATGCATCTAAAGTAAACAGATGGGCTCATCTTGGTCTAAGTAAATAAAGGAGAGGGGGAATGAATGTAGGGGGGTAACCTGTCTGTCGTAAGATCCCGAACACCCAGAAAAAAAAGTTTTACGTCCTCACTGACTGACTAAAAGACAGAAAACGTGAGCAATGTGTGTTAAGTTTAGACGTATCTGTACAGTTGATGGGATAAGATGAACGACTCGAGTCAATAAAAAAAAGTTGAATACGAGAGTTTATCTGCATATGTTATTTTGGCTCTGTTTTATGTCCCCGTTGAAATTCTCTTCTCTCTCTCTCTATAATGTTAAAGATAAAGGAGATTTCTCTCTCTCTCTCTCTCTCTTGGAGTGTGTGTGTGTGTGGGGTTACGCAGTGTTGGTTGAGGAAGAGTAAGAGCAGACGGCGAGACGAATTGACTTTTCTTACCAACACCATCAGCAATGCAACCCAAAGTTCTCTCAATGTAGGACGGGCATGAAAAATGAGTCTTGACATTATCTGTGACTGTCGTGTACTCTCCACGGCAAAGATCTTGATAAATTAAATATAACTATTTTAACTCACCCATTCTCATTTAATTATCTTGTCATTTTCATTAACATCAATTTTTTTAGACAATCAAAATACACATACTAACCTTGGCAAATATCAGGGACTCCTAGAAATAGAATTATAAAAGAAAGAAACCATTTTAATTAAACTATTTTTAAAAATAAGAATTAGAATTAGTCAAAACAAAGCCAATTAACTTTCAACAGAGAAATTCGAATTAAAAAAATAATTTACCTTCTCTTACACAGCAAGGAACGTGATCTCTTCCATCTGTAAAAAAAAAAGTCAGTGAGTAAAAAATATACAAAAATGTGTGGTCGACAGTAGAAAAAGAGAGAGGGGGGAGGGGGAGAAGAAAGTTGGAAACTCTTTACAAAATATTTAGACTCAAGATAAAATAAGGGAGAGGAAGATTTTCAGGAGGGGTAAAGTTGTGGTACTATAAAAAAACTACCATTATTTTTCTCACAAACTACCCAAAACTTGACTCTCTGTCTAGTTTACATTACATCCATTTTAAGGTCTGAGAGAGATAATGGTTTAAGCAAATATTACGAAGGAGGAGACCTCAGCTTGGAGGAGAGAGAGGGGGGCGGATAAAAAAAGGGAGAAAAAAAACCATTATTTATATTTGACTATCAAACTTGTACAATGTATCTGTACATTTTATACACAGTAATACATCCGAGGTATGTAAAATGTGTTTATGTGAAACCACTAAATAGTTTGAGTCATCCAATAGTAACAAATTTGAGTGATTTACTATCTCCGGCTTTTTTTTACATTATGGCCCAAACCAAGGAAAGCACAGGGCAGACTACTCAACGACTATTAAATAAGAAAATTACCTTTAATAAACAACAATAAACTTTCTCTACCTTTTTAACATACCTCTACGACTATGAAACATGAAAAGGCCATTTTATTAATTTTCAACTTATCATCTTTGGGGCTTTTAAAAATAAATTTATAATCTGTCAAAATGAATATAATCATCAACAGACTGGACTCTTTTAAATTGAACTTGGTTTAACTTAGTGGGCGGGGGAGAAACAAGATCCGAGCTTGCTTGTACATAACTAGAGACTTGTACAAACAAGAAAAAGAGGGAAGCCAAACAAAATGCAAAAATACACGCAAGAACCAATTACTTAATGGACTTTCCACCACATGGAAATTTCAAGCTCGCACTTCTCCACCATAAATTTCCTGTATGGGCATTTTACAATCCCAACCATTCTCGCATAGTGTACAGGAGGTAGGGACATGAGGAGATAAATTATTTTGAGTCTTCTCTTTGGGCTAGTCCTAGTCTAAGAAGAAAAAAACTTGCCATAGAAAGTCCAAGTGAAGCTGAATGTCAATAACTTATGGGGGAAATGCGATAAATATGTTAAATGCTTGAAAACCATTCAAGTCTAAAGTTGTGATACAGGGAAAAACTTTCTCTCTCTCTCTCTCTCTCTCTGTTGAATTTTGTGTACACAATTGTATTTAAATTTTAAAGTTTTTTTTACAGTCTACAGACACTCCAAAACTCCAATATGGAATTTTGTCTCACCTGCCATACACTTGACAATTTGTGGAAATTCATTTTCACATTGAGTTGGCTCTCCTGTACTTCCATCGAGAATCGACTGGAGTGTACAAAATCCAAGACATCCTTTGGACACATTTTGAGCCATACAACACGACGTATAATTATGTCCGACGATGGAGCCCATACCCTTTTAAATAAAATAATTTTATTTTATTATATTTTAATTTTATTTATTTATTTATTTTAATTTACCTTATAGCTTGAGTAACTGTCTTCAAATGGAATATCCTCACCCATTCCTGGAGGTAGAGCGAACGTTGTGTTTGGAGGTTGAATTGAGAGGGAGACCACTGTACAATAAAAAAATATTTTTAAGTGAGTTTGAGTCATAAAGAATTGATTGACAAACTTGAGACTCGAGTTAATCAAAGTACACTAAAAATTGAAAAGTTTTTGTGAATTGTGTTTGGCTATCTGTGTGTAGGATATACATGGATGATATTACAGATAGATATAAAAAAGTGCTGATTGTGTAAAAGTTTTGAAAAATAATGTGAAAAAAATTTATTTTATTTCCGCATTTGCCAAGTTTGACTAGAAGGGGAAATTGATTAGAGAAAATAAAAATTGAGAGTTTTGAGTTTGGTTAGTTTTTTTTGGGTGGCAAGAAATTACATTTGTCCTTATCCATTCCTGTACGTTCTGTCAAACTAAATGTAATAAATAATAAAGTAATAATAAAACGAAATGTGAAGCATGAAAATCCCGATTTCCTCTCTCTCTCAACTGAATCTATCCAAGGAGGAAGGAATAATACGGAAGGAGAGCGATTATTAATAATAAATGATTACCTCTACTTATTTTGTGCGTGCTTGTATGCACTTGTACTGTACTTTCTCTCTCCTTCCTTCCATTCCATTGCTTTCTCTCTCTCTCTCTCTCTCTCTACAGATATAAGGATGAGAATGAGGAAATTTTTTTCAATTTTCTTGGTATAAAAAAAAGTTCCACTTGTTTGGATCAACTCAACCGTCTCTTATTTCATTTTCTGAGAAAATAGAAATAAAATTTATGTGTCTACCATTTTCCTATTGATCTCCGTAAATTTTTTCTCAAAATCCAATTGATCATGTATCCCCCACTACTCACTACTATGCTTTCTCCAATACTTGTACCCTCTCTCTCTCTCAAATCGTTGAGAACACCTGAGATTGTCCAACATTTCAATTTATAACTCTCTCTCTCTCTCTCTTACGAAGGATACGTACCACCGCCTGGGTACAAGTCACTCCGATTTCGATTTGATTTTATTGGTAAACTCGTATATAGCTTCTATTCTAGTTTTTTTGTTGTCTAGAAAGTTTTTTTTTGCAGAAAATAAATGTTGATGGAGGATGGACAAATGCGAAAATAAATTGTGTAATAAATTCTTTGGAGTTACAAGAAATTAGAAAGCTGTAAAAATAAAAATTATTTTGAAATATTTTAAATAATATTTACCAGTTAGGTTATGGAATGATCGCAATACAGGATCTGTATTTACTTCACATATGTACAGACCAGAATCCGAGGGCTGAGCAGATCTTATTGCCAATACCCAAACATCTCCACCTTAAAAAATGAAAAAAAAAATTTCAAAGAACCATTTGCATTAATTTCAATTAGTTTCTAATTAAAATCCCTACTATTTTAATTTATTTAGATAAAAATTAATAAATAAAGTTTCATGTTTCATCATGAAACACAAAATAATTTAACTTAATATTTTTTTTAACAAGTTCAAATTACAAGAAAGTTAATATAACAGATATAAAATAATTTAATTAATCTCAATAAAAAAAACTCTGTTATTTACAAATGGCATAAAAATTTGTTTACAAATAGGTGACGGTAAAATGAAAGAGGAACTGAAGTGGAAATGGAGGATAAAATTATGATTCTATTTGCCAAGGAAAGCCTCAATAGTTCATTTGAAGCGTAGAGTAAATAGCAAATAGCAAATCTTTTCTTGGAAAAACTTTCAAAGCCTTGAGAATTTGAGATTCAATCTTCCATATTATAAAATACATATATACATATTATATACATAGACATTTAAATAGAAATGTAAACTTGAAAATATTTCCAATGAAAATAACCTTTTTTTAATTTTGTCCACTTAAACTTGATTTAAAAGAATTCTTATGAAAACCAGATAATCTTGAATTTTAATTAATAAATAATTAAAAAATTACCTTTGTCATGAATGACAGAAATTCTAGAATCAGTCGTCACTCTTGTTTGTCCAGCAGTCAAGACCCTTGGTCCAGATTTCCCTGTTTCCCATTTTTTCCAGACGACTGAGGCAGTCCCCAATTCTCGAACGACACAAGTCAAAGGTGCATTCTCTCCTTCTACTACAGCCACTGGACTTTGTATACTGTCTTGAATATTTGGGGCTCCTGTAATAAAAAACAAAATAATTAAAATAAATAAAATAAAATAATACTTTTCATTAAAATCTGTAGAAATATTAAAATAAAATTAATGTGCATCCAAAATAATTTTTTTATGCTTCAAATTATAACACACGACAAGTCAATAAAACTTGTAAAATTAGTTTGGCATTCCCATCTCATAAATAAAGTCGTTAAAGTTTGAAAAGTGGATTATCTAATGTTATTTGTCCAACCCAAAAAAAGTGTAGTAAACTACACAAATGATATTTTTAAATATAATTTTCCCATTCTTTGACAGCTCCACTCTCCACCACAATTACAAGAAAAAGAAGAAGAAAAAAGGGAGTAAAATAATAAAAAAAGAGGGACGTCTCGCTTCATACTTAATAAATAAAGATGTTTGCCTGAAAATTCTTAGGGTTTACATAAGATGCTCGTCTTTAAAATCTCCAAGCTCGGAATATTTGTTTGTTCAGAGTTCAAGTAATATTGGATGAGCTCTATAATTTTTGTGTCTGTGTAGACATAGGTACTATCCATGTGCGTAGTGAGAGACATTGCAAAAATATTTTTTTAAAAGAATTGCACTCTCCCTCTTCCTACAATTACATATGGCTCGAGTTTATGTTGGGAAGACTAAATTGGTAAACTGTAAGGAAAGACTGGAGGAAGGGCGTTGACGGAAATATGCTATCAGTTACCATCTCAAAAGATTGTAAGAGACACACACACATGATAAACTGTTCAAGTTCAAAAGAGTCTAAATATGCAGACTGTGTGTGGCAGCTGGGTCCAAGTGAGGCCCACATTCAACGTTCTCTCCCCAATTCGGGGAATGGGGCGACTTCTTGAGATTATTTAATATACCAAATGTGGACCCTCATATATATTCATATCTCCCTTTTTCTATACCCCACGTCCCCTTTCCATTGACTCTATCCCCACATTCTTCAAATCTATAACAATCATATTTGCAAAATATCTGCGTACAATCCAAATTCCTTTTTGTTTATACCAAAAAAACTCACTGGGGACTGGGACTGGGGAAAGGGACTGGAGAGGAGGAGGGGCGGGGGAAAGTAATAATGTAACTCTGGTTGTTCATGTTCAATGAAAAGTCTGTGTGTGGAACCACAAGCAATACCACACCACACCATATGTTCCCTATATCTCGGGAAAAGTTGTACGGTACGAGTACATCGATGCGGAATTTCTGATTGTCTTGATGTATGTACATATGTACACACATGGAAAAGTGTATTTAAATTGTGGGCTAAACATGCACACGTCCCCTACCTTTCTCCTTATTATATATTTTATATTTCCCAAACCACAGTTTACTCTACAAGACTCTGGGACCACAAGTCTTGTACAGTAAATGAAATACTATCCACTAAAGCAATGTCTGTGTGTGTGGTCGTCCGTATATTCACAAGAGAGACGGAGAGACGGGGAGTGGAACGCACATTTTCAGTTTTTTGATATCAAATCCTGCGGAAAATCTCTCTCTCTTTCTCCACGCACGCATCGACTTGTGAAAGTAAACTAAAATAGTGGGAGTAGTATATAAGTTTCTAGCTACGTTAACGAGTAGTTTTAAAGATAAATAGATATTAAATATATTGACTGTATATATATATATATATGTAGTTAATTGTTCATAGGACGGAGAAAAAGAGATATATTTTGATAAAGGTAATTACTGTACTGAGTATACAGCGAGGGAGAGAGAGAGAATGGTTAAAAGTAAAGTAAAGCAGATGGAAAAGATCATAAAACTTTTTGGCAAACTCTCACAGTTTACCAAGAAGTCATCATTATTATTACCTGCTGCCTAGTGAACTGAGACCAGGATTAAAAAGAATTAAAGATGTTCTCTCTTTTACTCTTCCCCCCCCCCCCCCGTCAACTTTGAACTGACTACAGACATTTTATAAAAGGAGAAAATTTATCCTTTTAACTTTTTTTTACTTGATAGCAAGACAATTAGCTGTTTTATATATAGTCAATTTATGTTAATAATTTAGAGATAACTTTTAACTCATTTGAAATTTACAAACTTTACGATCTTTTGTTGTGTAAAGACTACGCGTATAAATTTGAATTTCTTGCTAGTTGCTCTTGTTGTGATTTCTGTGACTGTAACATGAATTGACGGGTTGTCTAATCGTAAGACTTATACAAGTCATTGAGGCAATAATTAAGATTTTTACATGTGCATTATATCACATGAGCAATAAACATTTGGGGAAGGGAGCAATGGCAATTATCATTTGCTTTTTTTGTATTTGGCTCTCGTGAATTTACCATTTGTCGCCATTCGTCAAGATAATAACCCCCTCCCCCCTCATCTACTCATTCTTTACTATAGAAACTTTTTTTTGCTCTCTCTCTCTCTCATTAAGATGAGGGTAGGTGGTTGTCAAATGGAGACTTGAGAAATTGGATTGATTTAGGGTGACTAATACTAATGAAATTCTTTTTTTTATTTTTAAGCAACTTTAACCCACTACGAGATGTGACAGACTGTCTTTCATGATTAGGAATGATTATAGTAGAGATAACCATAGCCCTAGAAATATGTACAGTTTTTTAACAGTACACATACTTTTTCAATAGTAATCATCACCACAATAAAAGTTCGGCTGAGCGTTCTCTTATCTCTTGCCAACTCCAACTCACACACACAAAGACACACAAACGAAATATCTGCACAGAGTATCTGTAGAAATTTCAAGGGTGTCGAATGTTTTTTGGCAGCTCCTCTCAACATTTCGGCTTGTTATTTAAATTCATTTTAATTATCTCTTGTCATTCTCTTCCCCTACTTAAAAACTATAACTCTGTTACGAGTATCTGTACCGACCGTGCAAAATATTCTCGAGAAGGTTCAAGGTACCAGGAAATATGTAGAAAGAAAAAAAATCTCATTTATTTATTTTATTTCCATCATCATCTTCTTGTGTAATATCTGTAGTTTAAAAAAACCAAACAAAATGGAGGGGCCCCCTCTCAATTTCCTTCCGAATTAAATTTGACAGAGAAAATTGGATGAATTTGCCAACTTGAAATTTTATATACAATTAAATTCTTTCTCTTTTACATATGTACATAATATGTACTACATATATCTGTACTTATGTAAAAAACTCAAGAAAATCTTATTTCTTTCTCTACAGGAATTCAGTCTGGGAGAGAGTCATGAAATAAAATAAAGTCCCTCGTTACAAAAATTTGAGATTTACGATTTAACGGTGTAAAATTTTAAATTGAAATTGTCTTCAAAATCAAATCAAAATGACACGCAGCATATGTCCATTCCTTTAGTTTTGTTCTACACATAAATTTACTTGTAAAGGAGTCTCTCAAAGTGACGAATTGGAAATGGAAATAAAATTAGAAATTAGAGTTTCCCAATTTTACTATTCTCTCTCTCTCCTATTGAGTGATGAGGATGGACGCCATAGAGAGAGAGAGAGAGAGAAAGTGACAAGAGTAAAATTATGCCTTATTTTGTTGTCCCTTTCCCTTTTCTTCCCTACATTTTACTTTCTCGTTTAAATAGTGAAAGAAAAGAAATTTTCTTTATTGTTTCCTCCATTCAATTTCTACTCATCGTCTGTAGAAAATGGAGAGTATAAAAAGAAAGATTTGGAGAAAGAGAAAAAGAGAAAGTTAGAATGGAAATTGAGCGAGCCGCTGGCAAGATGATTTTTATATTGATTTAGAAGAGCATTTCACTCACTTTCTTCAAGGAAAAGGATTGAGTTGAAATTGGATAATATGACAAAGGAGACGCAGGGTGGAGTGTTCAGATGAAGTGAAAGACGCTCGTTTTTTTTGACTCTCATACACCCCAAAAAAACTACAATACGCGTACACATACATTGTACATACACACGCACTCTCCAAACGCACCCTGCTATCACTACATAAAAACCTGCCATGCCAGATATATGCATGAGGAATGGATGACAAAAAATAGAAGCTAGCTGAAAAATTGCCAATCGACATTGAACATCCCCATCAAAATAGAATAAAAGTGAGCAAAAGCTCTCCCCCCCCCCTTTCTTTTTATTCCTTTTCTCTTCAACTAAAAAAAATTAAACCAACCAAGGGCTTTCATCTCCCCATTTTTTTGTTTTCTTTATGTGGTTTCATGTTTTAACTTTAAAGGGAATGGAGAGGAAAGCCACTTTTTCTTGTTATTTTTTTCTACATTTCTTTCAATTTAAAGACACCTTCCTTACAAAAAAGTTACAAAAAAAAAGTTTTTGGTTTCTTTTTATTTCAAAACATTTCACCTCCACCACAATTATCTGTACAATTTATTCCTTTCACTTGGACGAGTCTTAAAAACAAAAATAATTCAAGATGACGTCACCCAAAAAAATGAATAGAAAGAAATAATTGTAAAATATTTTTTAAAAAAAGTACAATAGAGGTATTGTTAGAAAAAGAAAATGGAATTATAATTGAGACACATGAGGGAAAAGAGGGGGATTTTTGCCTTTTTCTTGTGGAGCCTTTTCAACTGCACTGAATTGCATTGATAAGAAGGAATAGCTAAGGGAGTTGTAGAGGACAGAGAGAATGGGAATGGGTGAGCGTTGATCGGTGCACAAAATCAATGAGAAGTGAAGCGAAGGATTTTCACGCGGTTCTCCGTAAGCCTTCGTCCTAAAGATCCATTACGCTCCACACTACATAAATAATTGGGCATAGTTTCCCACTTTCCCTCTCCACTTTTTTTCCCCCGTATACTGTAGACGACCTTTATAACCTCTCCGCCACAGTCATTGCCATTGCCATTGCATAGAAGGACAAGGGCAAGAACAAGACTGGGAAGTGTCCAATCGAATCCAGAACGAGATCTATATCCGGCACACCAAAATTCCTTAAGCTTTCCAATTCTCCATGGAATGATATGTCTTTCTCTTTACATATAAAAGTAAAAGGCAAGGGATGGAGAGTATAGTGTAAAAGTGTAGAGAAAGTCAAAGTGATGGAGACAACAAGTTCAAGTTTGGAAATAAAGAGAGAGAGAGACGGTGTGTGGTAGATTGGGGAAAATGGGATAGAGATAGGAGGAAAAAGATGAGGCTTAAAGGATGTGTCTTACTATTAGATACTGTAGATCACTCTAAGAGACAGATGTACTATCTTTTACACTCAACTCAAGCCTATACCCTCACCACCTCTAAAGAGAATGTGAGTACATGTTAATGGCTTTAACTTTCTCTATCATCTCACTTTGAATATCCCTCTCTCTCTCTCTCTCTCTCTCTATGTGAGTTAGACACTAAAACGAGACAAGTGCAGTGGATGACACTGTGACAATGACGAAGACGAGTAGGATGGATACCACTGTCGAGATACAGATACAGAGAGAGGGGGGACCCCATATCAACGACAAATTGTCTTGTCTCTTCTTCTTCAATCTCTTCTTTTACTCTCTCTCTCTCTCTAGTAAATCAAAGGCTTTCTCTCAAATGTATCATAAATTACATACACAATCATTCACTTTTGCAATCTCAGCTCAACATACAAAGTAAATAAACGGAGATAAATTCAAAATAATTGAGACTTTGTAACATTCATTATACAACATGTATATTATACACAACAAAATAGACAAATTTTCATAATCATTTAACATTTAGGTCAATTAGTGTCACCATTTAGTAATTGGCTAATTAGTCATCTCTCTACAATTTCTAAAATTGTTTACTTTAACTTTTCTCTTTATCTTTTCTCACGTTCTCAAAAAGATGCAACTCGACTTGGAGTTAAAAAAAACTTGACCAAGTTAGAAAGCTCCATAAATCCTCCAAGACATTTTGACAGGACTCTCCCTGTGCAAACCAATCCCCCCCTCCTCCTCCAAAATTTCTCCAAACAAATATTGGGAGAAATAATATTACCAAAATATTTTCTAGTGTACAATATGGAGTCCACATGAAGAAAAAAAAAGAGTAAAAGTTTTTGGGTTCACAATGAAAATGTTGTTGAACTTGCCTCTCTCTCTCTGGGTGTGTGCGTATGTATCAGATAAAAAAAACTCAATCAAAGGGACGAGAGGGGAAAAGAATGGGACGGGTTCAAGAATGTGTGGAATTGTCTCAAGATTGATAGGATGTCAAGCTCAGTCCCTGTCTCACATGCTTTCACGGCTCGATTCCTGCGTGCACATTTCTCAACTCGACCAACGTCTCTCTAAAGAGGTCCCAACTACAGCGAACAGTAAACAACAAGGAAGAGAGGGAGAGAGACCAAAAAAGTATGGAGTTGCACCGTGCAATGCACTGCCACAAGCACAAGGTGAATTACGAAAAAAAAACTCTAAAGCAAGTTCCTATTGCATACCACTCTCTCCTCTTGCTGGAGAGGAAATCATACAATATATTAAATTCAATTTTGAATTATGTACTGAGACCATCAATATCATTCGTTGCCGGTTTTTTTCTCCCCCTTTTATTTTATTTCCCCTTTTCCCTTTCTTCCCTTCTCATCTGTACAATGACAAGTCTGTTGGGCATTCCATTTACTTTATGAAATACTCTTTGTCCCTTGGTAGAGATACAGTAAATTCAATGTTAAATGCCAATGCCCTATAATTAAATTTTAATTTTACTGGGTTGAGTCTCCAGTGTATTTTAGTAGTAGAGTGTACAAGAGTACAGTTGAGAGGAGAAAGTTGGAAATTAATTAGAGTGGTATTAAATGCAAGGTCAGCTACTCCTATTACACTGGACAAATATTTTTAGTTGGATTGCGTGCAATTAGACTCTCTCTCTCTCTTTTCTCTCTTCAACTTTCTATTTTCTATGGGACTGGAATGGACTCGAGTAATTTCATTTGATTGGAATTGCCTTTGAGGAAATTTTCTTGTAAAAATGGAGAGTCGAAGGTCGAAAGAAGTGGAAGGTGAATGGAATGGCTCTCTCTCTCTCTCTGTGGAGAAAAACCACTCAAGTGGATGAAAGTGAGGAGAGAATGGGGAATGATGCCGGCTGACAATGTCAATTTTATATAGAGAAGAGAGAGAGAGGCAAGAGTGAGATGAGGGAAAAAGCAAACGAAGCAAAGAGCCAAAAATTTAATGAGCCATTTATCCCTTAAAATTGGCCATTATCCAAACCATAATGAAGCCACGGAATCTATAATGAATCAAGTAAATAAATCATAACTCACAGTTACATACACATAGTACACACACAAGTACCCTTTAAATTCTTACGCATGTACGACTCCCCATGCGTACCCGTACAGTCCATAATCGGTTCCTTCCCTCTTTTATAGTTTTGTACAAGAAAGTGAACTCATGAAGAAAAGACTTTTTCAACTTGGGCTCAAGATTAAAACAAAAGGGGGGTGCTATGCTGGAGGGGGAGGGGTGTGGGTCTCGAGATTGTGATATACTAAAAAAAGATGAAGATTTTTGTGTATGCCCCTTAATTGCATAATGTTTCATCATGTACTTACTAAAACTTGGTTTCATGCACTGCACTGCCTTAAAAATCTAAGCCCATAAACCTCTGAATGGTTCCTTCCATTTTCCATGTACTCTAAGGTCTCTTAAAATATAAAAAAAAAAAGTTTTCTTCTTATACTCTTCTACATTATATTCTATGGGGAGGTTGTGGTCCCTTTTTAGCCTCTCTCTTTCTAGGAAAAGGGAAAGCATAATGACACTTTTACTCCTCGAATAGCTCCAGATTAATTATGAGGAGCTAGTGTTAGAAGTATGTATGGTGAAGAGTAAGTTGGGTGAACCAAACCCCTTTAATTTAATTACTGGTTGAACAAAAATCTACTTTGCTTCCACAACTCTCCATTCTTTTTTTCAACTTTTGGATAGATTCTACTAAAAATTACTCCTACATGCTACTACTTCCCCTCTCCTCCATATGTCCTTGTAGTTTTTTTACATGGGGAGGAAGAGAATGACTCCATGTAACGCTACTTACATGTAAATTTCTCTCTTTTTTTCCATACTCTCAACATACTGCCCTATTAATTCTATTCCCCTCTTTTTTTAGACACTCTTACTCTCCTATTACTGTTATCGTTAAAAGGCCATTTCCCATCTCTCTTTCTCTCTCGGATTATTTTTTTTCTCTCTTTCATCCTCCCTCCTCCTCTTAATTCTTTTTTTCCCTTCTCGACCTATTAAGACTTTCCCTTGCGTTCAACAAAATTCTCTCTCTCTCTCCCTCTCCATGTTATATGCACCGTCCCCCATGTTTTTCAACTTTTTTTACTAGAAAAATTGTCATGAGTTTTTTTGTGTACAATGAACATTGTACATACCATGGATTTTTTCCCTTTCCTTGTGTGTGTAATATTTATTATGAAAAGTTTTTAAAGTTGAATTACACAAACTTTTTTGTAAAATTTAATTCAAATCTATAAACTTGTGTCTCTTCTATACGTACGTAGCATCATGCTCGTCATGAGTCTCAAGGGGAGGAAAACACTTTTTGAAATATTGAGAGGGGCTACGATCTTTACTCTTTTTTGTCGTCGAAGCATATCAAATTTTGATAATAAATTAAATACGAAACATTTAATCTTGTAAATTTTACAGAGCACAAAAGATCTCAATGAATTCCCTCTAGTGCTTTCTATACATGTAGCATTTAATTTAAATGCTGGTTATAATTTATAAAGAAAAAGATTTAAAAATCGTTTGTTTAATGAATAGAAAAACATCAATTGAATATCTGTAGTGTATATTCAAGGTAAGTCAAGCTAATTTGTTTTTTTCTCCTATGTTGATACATGTACACTGTACAGATATTATGGAGATGCATCGCCATTGTCTTGATATTACAAGAGTAATCTTGATGTCCTCCCATAAATTTTGTGTATGTTGACACGCATCTCTACTCCCTAGAGAGAAAGGGGAGCTAAAAAGCAGCGTAAGTGAAATAAAAATCATTTTGTGTTTTCCATGAAGAAGCAAAAAGAAGAGAGAGAGAGAAGAAGAAGAAAAAAAGCATTAATGACATTCTTCATTTCCTTCTTGTTCCTTTCTCTGTCGTCACATTCTTTCCGTCTTGTCCTCTTGTTAAATGATGGGAAGAAAGGCGTGAAACAACCGAAAGAAAGAAAAAAAAGAAATGCAATCCCCATACAAAACTTCCCATCTCTCTTGATGGAGTTCACAGAGGAGTGACGTAGAGAATTTAACTCTAAGTTTCTCAGGCATAGAATCTCATGCTTCAAAAAAAAGGTTAAGCAACAAGCAAAAATACTCTATTTCTTTATACACATGTACAATCTCTCCTTCACTAATGACAGAGACACGTTGGCAAAGTACAAATTTTTTTGTAGTGACTTTCTGTTATATGTAAAAAACTACAGACAGAAAACTACCTATGCATTTACTTGCACCATTTACTCTCACGATTTAAAGATAAAAAAAATTGCAATCTTCTATTTCTATTTCTCTCTATATTTTTTTTTACTCAGAGTTCATTAACTGAAACGAGTTTTGAGAACTGCCAGGACTCAGGAGGAGACACAAGAGAGGGAAAACAATTAACTTTATTTTAAATTTATAGATTAAAAAGTTTTGGCCAATTTTATTCTAGAAAATTGCATTTGTGGATTTAGCCAACAGAAAAAAAATGTTGAAAATATAAGACAAAAAAAAATTGTGGTAGGTAACTCAAAATAAAAATCAGGGGACTTTGGGGATGAATAATTGTCATCATCACCATGATAATATATATAAGTAGACATACATTTTGGGCAATATTTGCGAGAACTGTCATCATGTAGAGAGGGGGAAAAGAGCCAAGAAAAAGTGCGTAAGGTAGTTTATTTTTTTTGACTTTTTATACTAAAAATGTGAAGAAACAAGACATAGTGTGACTACTTTGGATGAATGTACATCCATCTTTATGACAGTGTAATGCTCCGAGTAACTCTCATCTCTGTCATTCTGGAACGTAGTAAAAGACGGGGGTTTGGGCTAGATTTTCACGTCTTATGTATATGATGACAACCATAAACGTATTCTTTCTCCCCCCCCCCCTCTCTCCCTTTTCTCATCCCACCAAATATAACTCCTATTTTATGAGCTCAACTCCTGCTACCCAGAGAGAGAGAGAGAGAGAGAGAGAGACAAATGGAGTTGGGAATGGACTCCTCATTTTTCCAGACTTTATTATTTATTATGGCACATAATATTGTCACTACTTGTAGAGAGAGAGAGAGAAATGAAAACTTTTGAATTTTTTCAAAATGAATTTCTAGAATTTATTCTAATTTTTTCAATTCTAATATTGTAAACTCTACATTACATTTAACCTTAACATATAGGTAAAAAAATAGGCACGTTTATAAATTTGGGAGTAAAAAAAATTTGACGAGACGTCAAACATGTCAAATATGCCATTTTTTTTTGTTGTTCCAACAAACAGAAAGTTGAAGCCAATATTTTTCTGTTGGCTTGGCTATATATAGAGCCTCACCCTCTGTCTCTACTTATTTTACTCATCCTTCTTCTTCTTCTCAAAAAAACTTTGACACCGATACTGTCGAGTTGTAGACGAGCAAGTTTTGACGAGAGGCGAGAGCCAAGTCTATTAAATATTTTAAGGCACATGAGTCCCCCCCCTCCCCACCAAAAAAAAGTACAACATTTTACACTCTCAACTGTCACAAGGAGGTAAATTTTCACTTTATTTCCCACTCATCATCTTCATCTTCCCCCAAACCCCCCAAAAAATCTCTGATCAGTGAAGGAAGAAAGAAAAAATATATACTTTTTTCAAAAAATTGTTTCAAAATTTCAACATCTCATCCTTGTTCCTATTCATGACTCATGAGGCCTAAAATCAATTTCAAATATTAAGAGAGAAAGTCTCATAGCAGCCATAAGAAAAAAGAGACTACAGAGAAAGGACTAGAGTAGATTCTTTTTTGTCTTTTTTTCACAATCCACAAAATGTATCTGTACATTTGGGTTTTTCTCCATTTTTTTACATTTTTTATATTGAATCTCCACGTGCTTCACTGCACAAAACCATATAGATGAATATTTTCCATGTAAAAGAACTTTTTGTTTTGGTTTTCTTCCTCTTCCTCTCTCTCCTCCTTTAGTAGAATTCTCAAACAAAAAAAAGAAGAATTACAAAAGCCAAATCCTTGTCATTTTTTTTATCTATACCTGCACAACTAGAGCTAGAGAATCTAAGCTGTCATGTGTTTCTTTTTTTTGTGATGACTTTCTTCGTCTACATTTTCATGTATTTTTTAAGAGGACTATGTAAAAAAGAGGGATATAATATCCCTCTTTTATTTATCAATATGAGTTGACTTTTTGTGTATTCTTTGTTTGATTTTATGTGAGCACAGCCCCATTGTTATTTCACAGATGAGACACAGAGAGAAAGTCAGAGAAAGGAGGTTTAGTGTAGAATGTACATGAATATTAAATTTTCAAGGGGAGAAAAAAGAGAGAAAGAGTCTGGTCTGACATGATGGAAATACAAAATAATATATTTTTAACAACTTCCTAGTACCCGGATTTTCAAAAGAGAAAGTATTTCACCTCCCCTTATTTCTCTCTCTCTCTCTCTCTGTCGAGTGTCAAGGAAACGGGGGCCACAATAAGAGAGGCTGTCCATTTTGGCCGTATCAGTTGATCAACCCCAGAACCCTAGATTGTCGAGTTGTGGACTGGAAACCTCAAAACTCTATTGTGCTCTGTGTGCTACCAGAGAGAGAGAGAGAGAATTGTGTGGAAAAGTAGTCAACTTTTTATTCCTCAAATCACACACTGGACAAAAAAGAGCTGGGAATGTTCATACACGAGAGAGAGAGTGGGTGTATTGATTAAAGCAGCCCAAAACCAAATATTGGCCCCTCTGTCTTGGTCTCAGAATAAAAGAGAGAGACATTTGAAAAGTTTCTTGACTGGCTCTTTTTTTTGAATAAGAGTCAACTTGATCCTATTGCTTTTTATACTTCTCTCCACTAACGAAAGAATCACCAGGAGGGAAACAAAGGAAAGTTGAAAAAAACAAAGAGAAAGTATTTTAAAAGAGAGAGAGAGAGAATAGTTCAGGTATGGCCACAAAAGGGAAAAGAGAAAGTATAAAAGCATGAAAAAACAAGCAAGTTGTGTACTTTGTATACGCTTTTTATAATATGTAAAAAAACAACCACAAACACACACACACACACAAAATCTACCCGGGGCCTTTTGTTTTCTTTCCTGGGCCATTTAAATTGCCCTTTCTTTTTTTCCCTTTTATGAACAAAAGCCTTTGTACAGATTTACTCTCAAAATGTAGACATCTCAACCTCAACATATTTCCATTTCTCAACAAGATCAAGAGATATTAGATTTGTATTATATTTCAATAAAAATATCATAATTTCTTTTTTTAACTTTCACTCAAAAAATAGTGAATTTTATGTAGACAAATTCAAGTTAATTTTATTCACGATTGAAGAATTTGACCTCCCAAATGGAAATTGAAAGGTCACTGGGGACTTTTTTTTTGGTGCTTGACTTTGTGGATGAGAAGAAGATTAGTAAATAAGTGAAAGCGTATTGACTGTACGGTTGAGGTATCTAAAGTAAAGGGAAAAAGAAAGTTTTTCAAATGTATCCTTATTGCCCTTTGATTCTTGTGTGTTTTGGGGTTGGGGGATTTGTGGAGAAAGTGCTATATATTCTATGCATTGAATAGAATACAAGTTGAAAACAAGTTCAATTTTCAACTCTTTTTTTTGTTGCAATTCTACTTTTCTCCCTTTTACAAAAGTCTTTGTTCTGCTTTCTCTACTATTGTGGTTCTCCTTCTTTCTCTATTGTCCTCTCTCTCTCTCTCTTGCTTTCTTTTTTAGGGCTCCTCACCTTCTTAAAGGCTCTGGTCTCACTACATTGAACTGACTAAGCACCGAGTAACTCTTTCACCGTATCCACAATCCACACTTTCTCTTTTTTTCATAATATGAAAGAAAAAAAAAGAATTTTCAAAATTTCATTTATTTTTCTCTTTCACTATGAAACTCTTGTGTATATTTTCATTCAAGTGTAAAGAGAAAGGATGAGAAAAAAAAGAAAGTAAATAAATTTTACGGGCTTGCTTTCTACTTTCTACTCCCGGTCAACTTGTCATGATAAATCATGGCAAGGATTTCTTGGCTTGTGAATGGCTAAATATGACAAATCAAAAAATTATTCAAATGTTTTCTTTTTTTTACGCTTACGCTCAAATTATGTCATGTCTCAATAAATTATTGGGTGGAGAGAAATTTATGAGTATTTATGTAGAATGTAAAGAAAAAATTTGAAAAGAATTTTTTTGGCAAAATGGAAATGTCGACTTTTAAATTAATTTATCTATAAAAGTTTTATTTCACGGAGAGAGAGAGTTTAAATCTTTTGATCTGAAACTGTAAACTTTCACTTTGCTTTTAAAAAGAATTAAAAAGAAATTTCTTAAATCTTTAAACAAAACTTTTTTCTCAACATTTCCTTCCATTGTAAATGATTTTGTTTTGTGTACTATAAAAAAAGAGTCAATGGGAAGAATTAGGAGAAACTAAAAAAGAAAGTTTTGATTTTTTAAACTATTTTTCAATGGCTACACATCTACAGATGGACTTTTCCTGAGAATTGTACAGACAGAATTAAATGGTGTAACAAGAGAAAGCGAAGGGAAACATTTTTTTGGAGAGGAGAGGGGCAAGACGCCAAAAAATTTCAAGCCGCCAAAGGGGGGAAGGTGGGGAAAAAGAAAAAAAAGAAACTAAACTCAAACTCACAAGTTCATCATCACCAAACAATAAATCAAAAGAAGAAAAAAAATTCTCCTGCTTTCACCGTCCATCCTCTCTCTCTCTCTCTCTCTCTCTTGACAGTCCCCGTTTTCCCCAAAGAAAGTTGCCGTGGAAGGTTCGATTCGATCCTAAAATCAGTCAATTTTCACAATTTTCCCCACACTCCCTTGTCCTTGTGGGGGGAATGTGGCCAGTCTTTTGTTTTATTCAGTAGATTTTAGTTTTGTAGACAGAAAAAAAAACTGTCTAGCATTTATAACAAATCAACCTGCGCACATGATCTCCACTCTTCAGAAATTTCTTGAGAAAATCTTCCCAATATATTGTCTCTCTTACCTGAGTAGACAATTTAAAATTAAATGTATGACTGGAAAAGACAGGCCATCAAAAAATGTGTAGGTCATGTCACGACCTTTATTTTTTTTACAAAAATAATACATGAATCGTTCACACAATCTCCAGCTGCAGCTCCAACTCCAACTCCAGAAAAAGTCTCTTGTCCATAAAAACTCAGAAATCTACACCAACTCTTTTGACTCTCCAACTTCAACTTTGGAGTTTAAGTAACAAGTCCGTCGAATTTTTTGTGTGTGTGTGTCAGTGAGAAAAAGATAGACAAGGCAAGAAATGTTTTTTTTTGCTTTTCAAAAAAGAGCTCATTCAAGGAGAAAATACGTAGACAGATGAAAGGTAGAGAAAGTTGTACATCTCTCTCTCTGGGTTCCTTGTGTGTGTGTGTGATCTTGAAAATCAAAATGGAAAATGGAATACTCCAGTTTTGTATTATGATGCGTATACGTATCTGTATTTTTCCACACACAAGACATTTGTAAGATATGCTTTGGACTGTAGCTTTAACTTGTAGTGAAAAAAAACCAAGATAAAAAAAGGTAAGAGAGCTGACTTTATAACTTTTGAATTGTACATGTGGACTTTTATACAAGAGAGAAAGTGGCGGGAATGATGCTGAGTTCGCACAGAGGGTAATCCTTTTATCGACCTCTTCAACTTTAACTCACCCAATGCTTTTCTCTTTCTCTTGTGGGGACCAACTCACCACACGAAAAAAATATACGAGAGAGTTAAGAGTTCATATATTCCATGCCATAATCTCAACTACTTGAGAGGCAAAGGCTCAGCTGTCTTTCTCTCTCTCTCTTTATAGACCCTCCGTATATAAGTATAGTACATGTGTCCAAAAAGAAAATGTTCCATCTAAAAAGATAGCTTCCCCTTGTAGAAGTAGGGCCTTACATAATAAAAAATAGGAGTACAAGAACAAGACCACAGAAGAGAGAAAGAGAGGAGTTTAATGCATACGCAATAAATTACCTCCCCCATGTTTCCTGCCCAATGCATCTTTATTACCTTACAAGAAAAAAAAGATAAGGTGGAGTTCCACTACTGACTCATAGTCTTTAGTATTGTTATACATAAAAAAAGTGGTGCTATTTATATAACACAAAAAATTTCTTGTTCTTTCTCTCTTCAACTTTCACAACTTTTTTCTCTTGCAGTGTCTGCACTCTGTGCTGGTATACAGTCAATTCCTTTTTGAAAGGGGAAGAAAAAATGTTTATGGTTAAGAGACTGTTTAAGAGCCAAAGTAATTCTCTCCATGGGACATTAAAAAGGTATGAAAAAAAGGGTTCAACTGAGAGAGTGAGAGAGAGAATAAGTAAAAGATGAGAATGAGAATTGGGTACTTTACATAATAATGTTAGACGATTGTATGATAGTTATATTATATTTTCACTAATTATTATTTCTAACAAACTGTTATAGAGAAAGTTTTCTCTTGGACATTACCTTATTACAAAAGTTTTCTCTTTTTCTTTCTATTATATTCTTGAATTCCATATTCTAATCTTTAAAAAATTAGCAGATGGCTACACCAAAGAATATTATACCGTATTTCTTTATAATAGTGGATACTGTGAAGTCAGTTTCAGTATTTTTTTTTTTGCATATTTTTTATATTATTATTTACGGTATATTTTTACTCAAGGTATGAATACAATTTTCATCAACTCTGACTCCGACTCTAAGTATATTTTCATATAAATAGAATCAAGTAGTAAAAAGTTTTTAGAAAGATTTTTTTTCATGATAATTTGTACAGTGGAAAACTCGTATTTTCATTTTTTTTAAAAAGAGAGAAAGTCATAAAAACATTAACCCACATACATGCTTTTATGTTTGCAAAATGTATTTCAATTTTTTTTATGTTGGAAAGAGAAAGAGTACTGTAAAAAAATATTTCACCTTGTGTTTTTTTTATATGAGTCAAAGTGCATGTGCAATGTGCAAAAAAAAAGTTGGATAATATACGACAAAGTTACTTCCATGCTCCGCTTCTCGTTCCGCCTCTGCTCCCTTTGACTGTCTCTCTCTCTCTGTGCTCGGAGTCGTAGACCAAGTGTTGGACTCTTAATGGAGAATTGTATTTCCTCATTCAATTTAAATGTCAAGTTACAATAGAATGTAAAAGAGCATATTGCATCATGCAAATTTAACTACCCCTCGTTTTACATTATTCCGTCCTCAACCTTCGCAATCTCTCTCTCTCTCTCTTTCAAATTTGCCATCTCTTTCTCGGTTTTCTAGGGAAAGAAATTTGGGGAAAACGAAAAGTGCAGAAAATAAATTGGAATTGGTGAATTGCAATTTCTCTTTTGCAATTCTCTCTCTCTCTCTCTCTCTCTCTCCTCTCTCTTTCTGTCCGTCGTCCTACTTAGAAAACCTAAATGGGACGACAGTTGTAATTCTAATCGACAGAATCTATTCTCTGTCTTACTTTCCCCTGTCTCTCTCCTTCTCTCTCTCTCTCTGAAACTCATCGTGTGAGAGAAAAGGGATAAAAAATGGAGGACATAAATAAATAGGGAATTAACAAACAAAAAATAGTCCCCCCAAAAAAAGAAGACGGAGGACAAACTGTAGAAGACTAAGAAGGGAAAAAGAGCGTATAAAATTCTTTAATACTTTAAGGACATGCAGACAACAGTAAAGAAAAGGAATGGTGAAAGCGGAAAAGAGATTAGCATTCCCTGTAATGAGTTTACTATGTTCATGACGACCATTCTTATCTCTCTCTCTCTCTCATGATGGAGAGTGGTGAAAATTTTTGACTTGATATTTCCCTTTTCTCCATTCTGTTCTCTTTGAAGAAAGCTTGTTTCTACTTCATTTTTGTACAGAAAAAAAACAGAAAATTCTTGTACATTTTTGGGGGGAGAAAAAAGAAAAAAAAACCTCATGTAATTTTCAACCCACATTTTCACCTTGCCCACGGCCCACCCAATCCTAATCCAACCACAGAGGACTATGTTTTTGTGTGTTCTACGGTTCAGAGAGAGAAAAAAATAGAACTCATGTTCTAGTCAATGTAGAAAAAAAGAGTAGAGAAAGGAGCACTAGAGGAATACAAATGCAGTACAAATATCCCATGTTTAACCCTCTCCCTCTGTCTCTCATATGCTTTCACTTGTACAAGAACAAGACTGTACACCTGAGGCTGTCTGACTTTCTCTCTATCCATTTTTTTTCATTTTATTACTACACATGATTTCCCTTTTTTCTAAATAAATGACTTGAACCATATTACAGTTAAATTCGTTTTTTTAAAAATTATATTTACAAGAAAAAAAACTGAAGGAATATTTATTCTACTTTGCATGCCATTTTGAGGTAAATTGTGATGCATAAAGTCCTGTAATTTTATCAAGTTTTCACAAAATACAAAAAGAAAGTTGGAATTGAAGGAAAATTATTTATAAGAATGTATGAAATGTACATTGTACAATTGTACTAAATTATTTTAATTGAGATGAAAACAATACACTTAAGTTTAATTTAACTATTTATTATAATAATTGCAACTTAATTGTAATTTTATTTGGGCCAAAAATACAACTGTGTAGGTAGTTAGTACAATAATCTGTAATTAAAATAAATATTTTGTGAAAAATCAATAAACTTTCTATGTCACACTGAGTGAGTTTCTCACAACTGTGCCATTTTCATGTTAGAACATTAAACAATCAATACTTTTTTTGCCCTACATGAATATTCATCAATCATTCCCCCCATTTCCTGTACAATTTCAACCTCTATTTTATGTACCACATACCCACCAAGAAAATTTAGAGTAAGTAAAAGTAAGTGTGATGAATTAAATGTCAATATTTATGATTAAAAGTAGTAAAAACTAAAAGTTGTAATAATAATCAAAAAAAAATCTTTTCCCCATGTTAAATGCATGAAATGAATCAAGTTGGACGAGGACGTTGATGAGATGGAATTGACGTGTTAATTTAATGACGTGTCACTTGAGTCTGTCACCCAGAGGAAAAATTCAACGTATGTAGTAAGAGAAGGGACAAAGACGGTTAAATGTGATACAAAGTATTACAGTGAACTCATAAAAAAGTTGAGTTTTGCAATAAACCACAATTAACCACAATTTACGCCTTATGAGAGTTTGTGACTATCTAATTGATCCTTTTTTTATTACTTTCACCCTCCTCCTTTCTTTCTTTTTTCCCTTACTTTATTATTATTACGCCAGTTATACTACTACTACCACAAAAAAAGTGGTACAATTTTTTACCAACACAAGTAGAGGAGGCGGTTTTTCGCCATGGGCAGAACTAGAGCTAGAGTTGGGAGAGAATAGAAATCAGATGGAGCATAATAATAATAATCTTGAGTTTTCAGTCTCTAATAAAAGTATGAAGCGTGAACAAGTCGACGTTGAATGAAACTAAACTTTTTTTTTGCGTCTCTTTACAATGCACGCACATCATAACAATCTATCTCTCCTACCATTCACTCTCTCTTTCTCTCTCTGTACTTGTTAGTGGCTACGAGCTCACGTAGTCTCCATTTATTCCTGTTAAATTTTTATTGATTACATGTGTGACCCAGAAATATATTGTAAGTGAAGCTGCCCGCTTAAATTGTACATGTACTTTGTGGAATATTGTACAATGTAATGATATTCTATGGAGTCTACATTTTATCCCCATTTTCTACAACAGAAAAGATTTTAAGCTAGCCCCCCATTTAATATCTTCACTGTTAGGCTGGGTGGGATGAAGAATTTTGTGTTTATGAGGAAAGCAACATTTTAGAAGGGAAATGTAATATTATTTAGTTATAAGCAATGAAATTTCCAGCTACACTTTTCCGCTTTTTAGTCCTTCCGCTCCTGTTTCCTTTATTTTGATTTACTTTTGTACAATGGAGGAGAGATAAAATTGTTAATTTTATATCCTTTTTCTGTATTTCAATTTTCTTTGAGTGAGAGTGTGACTAGATTTTAGAAACCAGCATTTCATATTTTGTTTTTCTAAAATAATATTTTTTTGCAAAATGAAATGACTCGTTTAATTTTTTGGAAATAAACATTTAAAATTGATGAGGTGTGTTGAGTTTAGTGTTGAAGCCCATGAAATTTTGCGAGTGTTAGAATTTACGCTGGAAGTTTGCAATTTCATTTAAGATTTTCTGAAAATGTTTTGAATTTCAATGTAAAAATTATTTTATACAAAAAAATTTTGTTTTGGTCTACATTTGAGATTCGAGATATTTGACTCTTTATTTTTTAAATGACCAGAAAGAAAAGAAAATCATGTGTAGACATGGAGAAACTTTATTACAAATATTATGAGACCCATCCAATCTTGTCTTGACAAAAAAAATGAGAGGGAACAAGAAAGAAAAAAGAAAATTAGAATCCACATCCGACCCAATTTAAAAACATAAGGCTCTTTCTCCCTTTGTCCAAAATAAAAAACCTTGAGGAAAGTTTGAGTTTTTTTTGGGTATACATAAATGTAAACAAGCTCAAAAGCTAAACTATGGATTTATGTAAATTTTCTCTTCAAAAATCTCAGTCTAGACTTAAAATTAGTGAGGACAACAACAACAAGAGACTCTAAAAATGTTTTGCTCTAAAAATGTAAAAAGACTGGTTCCTTTTTAGAAGACCATGGCCGCTATGGCTACGGCTTAAAATTTAAATTTGATACCAAAAAAAAATTGTACAATTTAAGCACTACATGATCATCCTCAAACTTGATGGGAGTCTTTTATACATTTACTTGTATTGTACGTTGTATGTGTACAGTTCTGGGCAAAGCTATTACAGATAATGAAGCTCATTGTAGAAAAGTAGGGGATAATTTATTTTTGGGAAAGGGACGAAAGTAGAAAGACTACAAAAGGAAAAAAAATAACAAGACATTTGAGTCCACCATTTTATATTTAGAATAAAAATTAAATTAAAAGTTCCTCTTTTTCTCCACTATAATTAGCAAGTACTATCATAACCATTTAAAATGATTGGGAACTGAGAAAGAGTGTAATATGTAGTTAGTGGATTTATAATTAAATTGACATTCAATTTACAATTCTTTTTTTTCAAAATTTTCTTGGAATTAGGTAACGATAATGAGGAGATAATTTATTATTCTACGAAATTTTTTTCCGGGTTAATTTTTCTTGGAACTTTTATTGTAAAGAAATATTTTTTTTAAAATGTTAATGTTAATGAAGGACAATAATTAAAATTTAACCCTGAATTACAAAACCAGAATTTATTGAATTTTATTTAACTATTGCATATTGAGAATGAGCAAAACAAACAAAAGATTATTATCTCAAGTATAGTTACTAGTACACACAAGAAAACAAAAATAGAAAATAAAGGTAAAATCACTCAAGACGTAGTAAAAAAAAATCTCTCCTAGCCCTGACGTCTCATTGTGATAAATTTCCACGTGAGGAAAACAAATTATGATTTATTTTTAAAAGTGAAACATAATTTAAATATGTAGCCATCTGTAGTTAATTGAGAAGAGGAGGAAAAACAACACAAAAAATTATTTTTCTGCACGGACCCCCCTCACGTCATTCAAATTAATCAGAGGTGACCTTAAACATTAAAATTCAAGTGTCGTGTTTGACCATTTGTTTTTCCCCTCTCTCTCTCTCAGCTCAAACATTAGATTAGACCAATCATAGCAGAGAAATTTATGACAATCTATAAATGTAACTAATTCCTATTCTTATGTAGATTCAGATGCTCTTCAATGATAATCAACAAGGAAAAAAATGACACGCAAAAAAAATGAATGATGACTAATTCCCAGCTTCTAGTTTTAACTAATTTTAATTTACAAGTTAAAAATGTATTTAAAAATTAAAGGCTCAAATGCAAAAAGGTGACTTTCAACTTGAACTTAATGTGGATTGTGAAAAAATGAATTTCATTTCAACTCCCTTTATTTTTACTTAGTCAACCTTGACTGATATGACTTTTGTTTGAGTGGAAAAAAAGAGAAAAAATTTTTTTTGTTAATGATTTTTTAATTTAATGAGGCCTAAAAAAGCTAAAAATTCTCAAGTTGAAAGAAAATGAAAATGAAGACTCCCTTGATTTTCCAAACTGTACAAAATTTTCTCCCCTCCATTGCCACGGGTGAGTGACTGACTAAGAGAGAGGGGGAGGGGGATATTCATAAAGATTGATAATTAGTTGCTTTTGAACTCAATTACATCGATATCAAGTCACATTTAACATGTAATACATAAGAAAAGGGGGAGAGATGAAAAGTTTGGATCAACATCCCCAGGAGCTCTTTTTCCTCAAAATAAATATGAGCAAAATTTTCATGAATACTTTTTGCCCTGTTAAGCACTAGAAAGTGTAGAGTTTTTAGTTAAAAAGATGGGAAAATGAGAACTTACCCAAGTTGACAGCAGAGGAGATGTGGAGGGAGACGGAGGCAAGGAGGAAGAGAAGTGAAAGTTGCACAAATGATGGGGTAAGTAGGATTTGAAATGGGTTGCTCATACTTCTTCTTGTACTACTAGAGTTATTATGGCAAAGACTCAGACTCTCCTTTGATGTTGACTTTAGACAAGACTTTGACTTTGAATTCAAGTCATCACAAGAATACTCACAAGTCCCTCTTTCCTCCACTTTTACCTCCATTATTCTCCGTCTCATTATTCCCAATATTTCCCTTCCACTGGAAAATTCTCAATGTCCAACTCTCTCAAATCGTCTCACAAAATATTCCACTTTCTCCACTTCCCCTCTTTTCTCTTTTTGATAGACGAGATTGATCAGCTGATTCTTTAGATCCCTTCTTTTCTATATGTCAGGCTTGTAGGGAGCTTCGGGTCTCAATCAATCCAAATCCAGCTTGTCCCCCTCGTCTAGTCTCTCCCCTCCCCCTTTTTTCTTGTGATCCTTTGAAATCTGTCAAATCAAAAGAATACAAAGCATATCATTATTTTAAACATTTTTTTATGTATTTAAATGGAGTACAAACTACTAAACTACTCTACTCTCTAATTTTCATTTTTTTTAGTTGAAACAACTGCCGAATTAAATATCAAACGAAAAAAAGATGAGAAATTTACTCTTTTTCTCTCTTTCTCTTTCTAATGATAAAATTTTTTTTGAGGGTAAAAAAGTTGTCCTGAAATCTCACAAAAAGGATAAATTCCTGACACAGACACAGTCCATTAGATTGAGTACTACAATTTGTCTGTATGGACACTTTGGGCTGATGTGACATTGGACAGCCAGAGGGAGACAGACAAAAATCCTCTCCATGGAATTGACACGTGTGCTCCACCACTTACAGTACAAGAGACAAGTCTTGACCATTTTTTTGAGGAAGATTGAAACAGAAACAAGGGACAAGATAAAACAGCTGAGCCTCCACCACTCTCTCTTTCTCCGTATCTACAAATTCCGATATACAATACATCGGATATACCAGGATTTTTTAAGATGAAAACCATGCATTTGAGTATAGACACAAAAGGGTTAAAATCCTGTATCTGATTTTGTACAGACTTTATACACAAAAAAATAAATAAAGTCTTGGTTACATTCTCCGGTTGACACTCTCATGTCAACCAGATTGGCTAAAGGTATGAAACCATCTTTAAATCTGTTTTTTGTCTTTTATCCCCCTCCCCTTTCAGAAAAGAGATCTTACTAGTAAACCAGGTGGTTTGAATATTCCAGAATAGAAAATAGAGCTCCTG
This sequence comes from Arrhopalites spinosus, assembly GCA_034700945.1. Lineage (NCBI taxonomy): Eukaryota > Metazoa > Arthropoda > Collembola > Symphypleona > Arrhopalitidae > Arrhopalites > Arrhopalites spinosus. Next base: position 46,995 of record JAQIVZ010000150.1, on the reverse strand, counting down.
ACATTATACAGAAACAAATCTAACCTAAAAAAAATCCCAGGCCTCCGTCTTTCTGGTTGAGTGAAAACACAATTCCAAAAGTCTCAATTCCCCATCATCCTTTTGTACAAAATGAAGTCATCTCAATGGATTGAGTTAATGGCCTAAATTTTTTGTAGGAATACCTCGTGCATCTTTGCCGATTAGAAATTGCCGGTTGATTTGATCATGATGAAGAGAATGATTTAATAATCGAATCTATTCTTTTGAAAAATCCTCCCCCTTTTCTATCTTCACAAATATTCCTACAGATACAGATATACATAGCTTAGAAATTGTATAAAATCCCATAAAATCTACTCACAATGTTGGACATGAACATTTTGAAGAGATTAAATGAATATGTACATAATTCTCGTGATGAGCATGTCAGGCCTTAAAAAAAGGAGGGGAGAGTGTTTACAGTTAAAGTTAAGGGAATTTTCAAGGAGTTTTCTTCCTCACTTGATTTGACTTTGGCATTGGGAGAAGAGAGAGAGAGAACAAGTGTCTCAATTTGTAAGCTCTGCACGGCCTTTTCTAATGGTGATCTGGTTGTTCTGGTAGGGGTCATCTTTTCCCCCTCTCTCTCTGTCTGTGGAGGAGGATTCAGAGCCATAATAATGGATGTGTCTCCGTTCATCCTCATGTTTTGTAAGCGATCTGATGCCCTAAATAAAGGCATTATCTCTATCATTCTCTCCTCCAGATGCTCCTTCTCTCATGTCCTTTTTACGCATCACCCCCTCCGACAAAGATGGACCCAAAAGAGCTCAAATGTGGATTCTCATGAAACTTTTACGGCTTTCAATTGAGCAATTGATTTACAACTGGGGCATAGAGATTTAACTTACTATTAACCTTCAATTACTCCTCTCTCTCTCTCTCTCTCTCATCTACTACATCCTCTCTCTCTATTTCCAATCCTTAAAATCTACCCTCAAAAGCCTCAATACTATCCTGCCGTTTCCGGCTTTTTTTTCTTATGGCCATTTCTTTACTAAAGCCATAGGGCGACCATTAGACAATTTTCTAAATTTTATTTTTGACTTACTAAAAAGAACTTGCACTGTAAAATATGATGAAAAACTGACAATGTGTTGGTGAAAAAGATACAAATTCACAAAAGAATTTTAAAATTAAAAGTCAAATTTAAACTAAAAAAATGTTTCCCCCTTATTTTAATGTACAAAAAAAACGATAAGGAATTGTGAGAGAGAGAGAGGAAAAAGTAATGTAAAAAGAATTGTTAATCTAAAATATGGGAAACAGCGGACAAAGATCTCCCAACTGTCAGGACGGTGTTGAATGTGATTTATTTCTCAATTTTTCTCACATTTTTCAAAGTCCTTTCACACAACCCCTACACACGAGAGAGCAAGACTCACGATTTAGCACAATTTTCAATTAATTCAAAAAAAAAGAGGAGAGCTCCTCCATTTTTTTTCTACACACTTCCTTCTTCTTACTTAAGACCTGGACTTTCACTTTCACCTTCTCTCTCTCTTATGCTCTACAACTTTTACAAGGATAAATGATTTTATAATACAATCTCTATTTTTTCTTATTTAAAAATCCCAAGATTCTAACTTGAATTGAATGACTTTCCCAAAAAAAATATTTTGGAAAAGGAGGACAAGTGAAGTAAAATGTATTGTTATTTTCAAAAAATTAAGATTTAAAGTTACAAATTAAGTGATTTTAGTCTCAACTTTGACAAAAAAAATTTGGGCTAATTTTTAACTAGAAGAATCTTTTCAAAAAATTAGTTTAGTAAAAATTAACACTTTTTGGCAAGTTTCTCTTTCTCTCTCTCTATTTTGACTGGAGGCGGGAACATGATCTTGTGAAACTCATAAAGTTAGAAAAAAAAACTCTAAAAATCTCTTTCATTTGAACTTCCACTCTAAACTGTACGGCCCCTCAACTCTTTTGACCGTGTGGAGATTTTCACAAAGAGAGAGAGAGAGACTAGCCACGACTGTACGAGGCTTGAAGCCTTTAGAATGAAAATCTTTCAAGTTTTTAAATATCCAACATTACATTATACATTATAACATACTAAAGTTCATATAAAAACTAAATTAATTGACAGCTGAAGGGAAATTTCAAAATATATTTTTTTTAAAGAAAAGAAACTTTTATTTTATATAAAACAAAAAAGAGTTGAAACCACAAACAAAATTTTGATGTATGATATGACGGCTAACAACCTCATTATTATTGATGTGTTTAAGCAAAAAAGCCTTGAAGCAACTTTTTTGACTTTTTGTTTCAACCCAACTTTTTTTCCCCTCTAAACTTGTTCCATATTTAAAAAACCCCCATCCCGGAGTATCTGTACTAATTTTTTCAAAAGTAATTAGTAAATTTCCAAAAAAACATGAAAAACTATTTCATGCACTATTTTTATCTCTTTCTCTTCTTGGAACAAGAAAATGTAATAAAAAATCGTGCAGTTTTTTTTGAAAAGTAGAAAAGAGGATTTTTTTTAAAAAAAAAAATGTGGAGCTGGAGCCGCTGAGAAATTCCCACGGCATTGCTCATGAAACGCAATGCGGCCTCCATGTAAGTATAGAGAGTCAATGTGCAAAGGGAGAGTCATGAGAGAATAAGGTTCTGGCCATTCCATTCAAAATTCTTTTTTTTTATTCCAATTCCAAAATCCAAGGCAGCCCACTTCACTTGCATGACCCCACGAAAACTTGCCTCTTTCAAGAGAGAACAGTGGCAATGTTTATGTTGAAATGGGCATAAGTCTTCTTTTTTTTTGACGCCCCTCTTCTTACAAAAAAAAGGGATTGTGTATCTGTACAACCTCTAGTATTTAACTTTCCCATACTTTTCTTTTTTTTCTCTCTCTTAAAAAAACTTTCTCTTTTTTTTATCTCCAAGTAACGATGAGAAGTCTGTCGTTACTCTTGTCTCTCGCTTTTTTTACTTGCTAAAAATATTTTTTTGGAGGTTAGTTAAAGTCCAGAAATGTAGTGAAAGCCACACGAAAGAAAAGAATTTAGTAAATTCTTTTTCTTTAAAAAATAATCTCCCGGGAATATTTTTTTTGAATGGTCGCCAGTCATCCACATAAAATTCACAAATTATTTTTCAAGTTTATAACTCTTCAAACTATGTAACATAACAACAGTAACAACTTTCTCTCTCTCTTTTCACTTTACATAAAGAAAAAGTTACACAAATTGCTCCATTAAATCTATAAACTAAGTTGAAGTTGGTGAAAGCACACTAGAAAAAGGCAAAGAGCAGCTGCCTTTTTTGACTCAGACCGCAAATCCTTGATACTTTCTCCCTACTTTAAATATTACAATGTATTAGAGTGTATGATGATGAAAAGTAAAAAAAAAGTTTTTTTTCAAAATTATTTTCAAACCTCTTTCGGGTGTCTGTCCCTCTCCTCTCACTCCCCATGAAAAAATTTACCAAGGGGTTGAGTCCAAGAGTTTATTTTTGTTAAACTTGTATTAAAATTTCAGACACAAAGTCAAAAAGAAATCCTTGACAATTTTGAGGAAATGAACAAGTTTTGTCAGAAACTAGTAGGAGGAGAGTGATGGTCATGAAATTTAACTGAGTCCTTGAAAAAAAGTGTGTCCTTAAACTCAAAAATTGAGGGATAAGGAAGAGCCTTGACTAAAAAAAACTGTGGAGAAAGCTTCACTTTCCACTTTCTTTAAGTTTACCTATGGAAGGAATTTAGTGAAGAATGTTTTCAAGATAAGTCGTCAGTCGTCAACTCCACAGGGGAAAAGAAAGCAAAAGCAAAAAAAAAGATGAGAGAGAGAGAAAGTGATGAAAAGATCAAATGCTTTCTCCCCTGTTTGACACACCAAAGTCTCCTTGCAAAAAGTTTTTGGGGCCGAATCTTTTTCAAATGGACAAGGACAAGCTCAAGTGTAGAAAAAAAAGTCTATGAAGTTTTTTTTTCTCTCTCTCTCTCTCTTGATATTCGTACGCAGTCTGCGTCAAATATGACATGAGCAAGCATGGGGAGTCATAATCATAGGCTTAATAGTTGGTAGACGTTTGTGTAAGAAAATTTGCAAAGTTTTTTGCGTGTAATGCAAATAGACTTGTACTATATATACATATATATCCTTGCCTAATACTTGGAACTACTGTGTCGTCATTACTTTAAAATGTAGTTTTAAATTGTCTACTTAAATATTCTGAGGAAAAAGTAGGTTCATATACATATGTACATGTGCATATATTTGACTTTGAAATTGTACACACTCAAACTTCCCTACTTTCACCTCCCTTCCCCCTCCCACCTGGTTTACTTTGTAAAATTTTGTAATATTGTTCAAAAAGACTTTCACTCTAGTTTAAATTAGAGAGAGAGACACCATTAAAAATCACTCGTGCTTCATTTCTTCTTGTGGTGAATAATTTTACACTTGTACTATTTAAATTCTTGTCAACTTTCCATCAAAAAAAAGAAAGGGGGGGGGGGGGGACTTGACCAATAGGGAAATTTATGGGGAATGACTAGTCCAGAAAGAATGGTTGAAAGTGCGTGTACGCAATACGCATTGCGTCTATTTAGAACAGTCGACACATAGCTAGAGAGAGAGAGAGTGAGGAATTGTATAAATCCCAGGATAATCTGTCAGAGTAAGTAGACCATTACATCATCACCAAGTCACCAAGTAAAAACAAATGAAGGGATTTTGGGACATTTTTTGTGTGGAAGAGAAAGTGTCATTAATGTATTTTCTCCTACATAAAAGATTCCTCTAAAAATACCATACACATGTTTAGCCTCTTTCGTCACTCTCCACTCTTTTTTTAACGACCAATGGAACATTAGTATAAGCACATTCATTTCCATACATTTGACATGAATAAATAGACTTTAATCCCTCTAAATTCTTTCTCTTTTTTTGGTGGGAAAAGTAATGTGACAATTTTGTTGGAGAAAATGAATTAAATCAGAGAATAAATCCAGTCAATTTTAAACCTTTATTTTTTTATCATTATCATTTGAAATATTGCAAATTTTAAGTCAATAAAATATGAACAATAACAAAGAGCAATTTTAAGAGAGAGAGAGCAAAAATGAGAGAAAAAAAAATAATAAAAATTCACGCTTTCATTTGACTAGTAATTTACATAACACGTGTAAATTTTGTGACATATAAAATGTAAAATACTTTTCTCTATTTATAAATTTCTATTGTCTTTATTCCTCCCTTTAATCATCTTATAGACTTTATTTTAGTTTAATTTTCTTTTGTTTTTAAATTTCTGTGCTTTGTCTTGTATTAATTTTGTGGTCTCTTTTTTTACTGGGAATAAGTTAAGTCTATTGTTCTCACATCAAGAGAAAATATTTTAACGTTAATTTGTATTGTTAACAAATTCTCATACAATAATGTGTGATTCTAGGAAGTTTATAAAGTAATTAAAAATTATTTAATTTTAACTTTCTCTTAAAAATGTTTGTTGTATCATGTACAGACATGTCTAAAATTAAGTTTTTCATGGGAAAATTGAGGATGAAAATATCCAAGATACCGAGAAAGTTAAAAAAGAGTTTTTTTTATGATGGTGAAACTCTCTCTTTCTCAGAAATCAAGAACTTGAACTTGAGTGAGGAAGAAAAAGCTTTGGATTTTGAAAAAAAAGTGTAGCTCAACTTTCTGATGAAATTTCACGTCTGAATAAAAAATGAAAATACCGACTTTCACCCTTTCTAACATCAGCTAAGGGAATACAGAAAGAGAGAGAGAGATGAGGAAACTTGTTGAAAAATTCTAATATCCCCCCATTTCTCCTTGTACTATCAAGGGGAATAAAATGATCTACAGAGAGGCATAATTTTAAAAAATACAAGAACCATACGAGACTATAAAGTACACGCTACACGCTGTAGAGTATTAAAAAAAGAAAGAGGAATTAAATTAAAGTATCTAAGAAAATCTTTGAACTAGTGAAAAGCCCCCAAGGCTTGACAAAATCAAGTCAAAGATGATCTGTGTACATCAAGTTAATTGAAAGATAAAGATAATTTACAATTTCTCCTCTCTATCTTCCTCATGTGTACAGTATCTGCACAATCTAAAGAAAGATGATGATCAAGAATATTTTTTGATGATGTTGTAAAAAATATTTTGATAATATTTTCCAAATTTTATAATGATCACAACTCTCTCTCTCTGTCTGTACATGTCAAGTGACTCGAATTGAGTAGACTTAATATAGCAAGAGTAATTATTTGATATTCTCCACACCAAGAGATTTTTTCAAAGCGAAAATTTTCTCCCATGTAATTACTAATGCGTAGTGATGGGTGCACACACTTTCTTTCTCTCTCTCTCTCTCTTTATAATATCAAAGTTCCTTCAAGTGTCCTCATGTAAAATTTTTCACGAGTCCGCAATTTAACAAGAGCCTTTCTCTCAGAGAAAGCAGCCAGAGAGAGAGAGAGAGAAGAAGGGAAGACAGATGAGAGAGCAAGATGAATGAAAATCTTGTTTGAAATTGTGCGCACAATTTATGATAAAGAATCTACAAAATACATGCAAGATGCTTTACACACAAGAAGAAGAAGAGACTGTAGAGAGAGAGAGAGAGAGAGAGGCTAAAATATTCTCATTTGCTAAAACGAAAAAGGGAAAAAGACTTGAAGAGATGGGTAAGGGAAAAGTGAGTAAGATAAAGGAATTTGTAGACTAATGCTGGATGCTATTAGACTACATATCTAATATATAAAGAGAGAGAGAGAGGCCTATTATGCACTACATGGGAGAGGATTGTCTTGTGAAGAAAAAGCTAGATAGGATATTATCACTGGATTATAGCTTTAGCTTAGATCTATAGTTTATACAGTTCCCTTCCTCTCTCTCTCTCTATTTATAGGATAAGGGAAAAAGAAGATGCCTAGGAGGGCTGCCGACTTTTCTCTGTGTAAAACTAAGTGAAGTGGATGAGTGAGTGAGCACCTTTAGCCATTCTTGTTGAAGCAGATGCTTTGGATGGAAAGTACAAGAGAAAGTGAAAGAAAAATGAAGAAGAAGAAGAGAGAAAAGACAGTCTGCCGAGTCTCATCATTTCATTTCCCTTCTTCTCATTCACATTGTACTTTAATGAACAATGGATAGTAATGAAATGCAAATAGTCATGAATGGCTCAACCATTCTCCCTCCATCCACATGTATCCCATCCCCAATCCTTTTCCATCACAAGAAAGACAAGACACCCAAGGCCAAGACAGGTTAACACTTTGCCCAACACCAAACAAGAAATTTTCAATGGGAAAAGATACCAGAGGATGCACTAACATTAACACCATCACAAAAACTAATGCCCGTCAATAATCTCTCAGTCTCATATCCGGTTTACTCGACGCCATGTTAATTTATACAGATTATATTTTTTTGTTCAAAGTTTTTTGAGTTTTACTTATATGAATGTGAGAAAATGTTTCACTCATACAAGAGAAAACATGGAGGACATAAAATACATAAAATGGTTGAGTTGTCATTTGTATAATCTTGAAAACTATTTCAAAAGATAAAGTTGAAGCACCAATTTTCAAATGTGAGTGTCATTCTCATTGTCCTATCCCTCCCTTTGGGCCTTGTCTCTCTCTCTCTCTCTCTCTCTCTCTCTCGTGTTCTTTAACCTTTCACAACATCTCGAGTATTAGCTCTAAACTTGTAACTGTAACTGTGTGGCTTCTTGTTCATTAAAGAAAAGTTTTCTTCAAAAACTATCTCACCTTGTTTGACATTGTCATTTGTGTAAATTACATTAGATGACTATACTATGACTACGACCCTTTCAAAATTGTCACAATTATAGAGATATTACCTAGATGGGCTACCTGAATTATTTCTCTCATTAACAAAGTGAGAGAGACTGCCAAGTTGGACAAGTTCATGGACTTTGTTTCAAAGAAATATTTCTTAATATGTACAGATACAGATACTTATGTGGGTAAAGATGGTTATTCTAAGGATAGGAAATTGGGGATTCTTTATTGTGTACTCCCCCATTTTCATCCTCCTTGTGATTCTCTTACGAATTGAGGGAGAAAAAAAGGAAATGGAAAAGCACTTAGGGAAAGTGGCTCTTGTTGCCAGCAAGGTAAGGTAATGCATGGATGTACTTGTTCACCATTCACCACTCCAACCGCCTGACAATGCCACGTGGTGTATTCTACAATGGAATAGACAGATTCATTTTCATGTCTGTGTCGACTATACAATAGTTCCTCATATTTGAGCTACGTCTCCGCCCCCCCCCCTCTCTTACATCTTCACAAGATACAAGACGCGACTTATATAGGGGAAAAAACTCAGAATCAATCTTTGATGATGACAGAAAAAACCGATTCCCCTTTCTCTCTCTCTCTCTTGCTTTCTAGTCCAAAAAAGGGTAAAAATTCTCAACAATTCGTTATGTATCTCATCATCAAGAACCAAGTAGGTCCACGTGTAGCTTTCTTTTTTTGTGGGGGTGAAAGCTAAAATTTCTATGGAAGATGACAGGACATTAGAAGGTTCATTGTAAAATTTTGGAGGAAGTGAAAGTCTCAAATTGTCTTCTCAAATTTCAACCATTTCCTTTTTTTATATTAAAAGAGAAGGGCTCAATGTCTCGCCCTCGTTTTCTAAATTTAATAATAATTCAAATTTTTTTATTATAATTCCCCGTATAAACTTTCTTTTTTTATAAAATTAGTATTTTTTAAAATTTGATACTGCGTTTCATATTTACATGTAAATAATATTCATTGTAGTTTTCCCCCCAATTGAAATTCTATACTTTTTAAAAGTCAAAAAATAAGGAGAAAGTTATTTTATTACTTGGAACTGTGTCAAACTTTGTGTGTTAAACTTTAAACTTTGACAAAATTGTGTGCCTATCCAATTTTTACCTGTACAGAGTACTTACGGCTGGAACACGTGACACAGTATAAATTTACGTATACCTGTTCACTGTTGTTAGAAGATAAATTGAAAAATTGTATTTAACTTTCTATAACATTTCCTTATTGTTTTACATTTTGATGGAGACAAAGACAAAGAGAGAGAGAGAGAGAGAGAGGGAGACTTTCACTTGAAAATATTTTCATACTCTAATTTCATATGGGGACATGAAAATACTGTAAAAATACAATATAAAATGCATTATCTTAACTCCCTCCCCTTCCCCGCCGGCCCTCTCCAGCTCTCTAGCTTTTTTCAACTCTTCAGTTTCACTTGCATTTCAAGCTTTTCCAGAAAAAAAACCTCTAGAGAGATATTTTCTCTATCCCCCTCTCTCTCTCTCTCCGGCTCTTGTACCCTTTTTTTGTATGGGATATGCATTACACGAAGGCTTTTATGTAAGGTAACATTTCATTGTGTGAAATGAAAGACTCTCCACATTTTCCCTATTCTTTAACTAGTTCCTGGTATACATTTTGTACAAGATATACAGACAAAAAATGCTTGCACTCCACTCAACATATCACATGTTGTATACTTTACGGCCCTCACAGTTTTTTTTCACTTTTCCATTATTTTAGCCCAGGTTTTATTTCTTCCCCTCTCTCTCTCTCTCTCTCTCTCTCTTTGTGTAATGTAGTCTTGACTTCCATTTACTGTTTTTTTTTCTATTTACTTGACCTGGCAGTTGTTAAAATGTCGATTTCATTGGGGAGAAAGAAAGAAGAGAAAAAAAGTGGGGGTAAAAAAAAGAGGGAGCTTTTAAAGTCTCATGAAATATTGACAAATCATTTTTGGAAACTCAAGTCCCTCTCTCTCTCTTGTACATTGTCTACAGTTTACAGAGACTAGCTTTACATTTACTCATATCTCTACTTTCTCCCTCTCTCTCTCTGGTGCGCCCAGTGTAGTTTTATAAGCCCGGAGAAGGGAGTAGGAGGAACAATGCGAGTTCTATTGTAAAATTTGTAGGAGAGAGACTGAATTATGAAATATACAGGCGTAGGATTGTGGCTTGTCTTTTGAAATCTAAATAGACAAACATTTTCAAAATTAAATGTACAAAGAATGCCTCCATACACATCTCCTCTCCCTCTCTCTCTCTCTCTTTCATCAATTCTTACTACTATTCATTCACACTGAAAAGCAGAGGCAGACTTTCTCTCTCTCTCTCTCTGCAGAATAATTAAGGAATGACAAATCCCAAAATTTTACATTTTACTTGGCTTTTGTTGTTACCTTTTATTGTTCTGTCTAACGTAAGTCTCTCTCGCTTTCTCTCTCTCTCTCTCTCGGCCACAATTTTTATGACAGTAAAATAAATGGGAGGAAGAGTTAATTAGTTAATTAAATTAAAGAACAATGAACTCTCTCAAATATCTGTATATATTTTCATTCACAATGAATACGCTTTCTCTCTCTTTTGTATTGATTCCCCGCTTTTCCCCGCATCATGTTTCTTTTTTCAGAAAAAAACAAGTTTTTTTGTGAAAATTTATTACAAACTTTCTCTTTAGCTATTTAACAAGAACATTGAATGTCAAAAAAAATAGCCGACTTTTATGAACTCGGAAAAAACTCTTCCTGACAATTTTGCCCGGGTTAAATTGACCGTTTTGGTGGTACTAGAAAAACAATAAAAAAAGGTGAGAACTGAGAAAAAAACCCCACATTTTTTTGTGTATTTCGTTCAACATTGAAAATTTAATAGAGTGTTATTATCATGTCCAACATTTACAATGACTACAATAATTTTTTCTTGGGACTCTTCAAAATGATGACAAACATAAATTTTTTCTAAAATGGAAAAGTAACAAACAGAACAAACATTTCTCCTTTTTTTCAAGTGAGGAAAGAGGAGGAGGCAAAAAAGACATAAAATAGAAAGAAAGAGGCAGATCCCCAACTCGTATCTCATAACATAAGAGCAAGAACATTTTCTCCCTTTTTACAAGAGGCAGGAGAGAGAGAGGGGGACAGAAAATATAAATTACCAAATGCCGCAACAATATAATAGAGTGGATAAGTATCTTGAGGAGTTTTTTTGGTACTTGTACTTTTACTTGTTGGTGAAAAGTGAAAGACAGACAAAAAAAAGAAGTCCAAGTCAAAAGTTAGAGAAGAAAGAAAGAAAGGAGGGGAGAAAATGTGTAAAAGAGGAAAAGTTGAAGGGAAAGTTGTAAGTTTGTTCAAGGATATGGGGATGGATGATAGAAAAAAGAGAAGAGTAAAAGAAAGGAAATAAGCTCATTATTTCTGTTTACGACGCCCAGTACGACGCTTCGACTTGCCATAATATTCATTTCCCTCATTGCTACACATACATGGGGGGTGTAGAGGTGGAGTGTGTGGGAGATAGCCAAATGCAAATGACATTTGTCTGCTTTCTTTGAAGAGGAGGAAAAAAGGGTAGAGGAAAATAATGAGACTTTTGAAATCAATACTACAATACACTTTTTTTCTCTCTCTTCTTTGCTTTGGCCTATTTCAACTCATTATACAGCTATCAAATGAATGAATGGCCATCATAGTCCCTACTTTTCTCCTTTCTCTTTTTTTCTCTTTTGGTTTCTCCCGGAGGGAAGTGTGTCATGAGTCTGACTTTCATCAATTTTATTTTCTTTTTTAGTTTTCTTCTTTTTTACAAAAGAAACATGTTATATATTATTACACTTTATTTATGTGAGTCTTCTTTTTTCAGTTAGTTTGTGTTGTGTAGCATGTGCAAATTTTTAGTTTTCTTTTTTTTTGCAATTTATTTTTTCTACATGAGTGAACTTACGGTGGATAAATAATTTGTTAATTATGATTCTCTCAGCTGTATATTTATTTCTATTTAATTTTTTTGATGGGATAAATATTTATGTACGCTACATTTATTTTAAATGGAGAATTGTTTAGAGTGTAAATTTTATTTAAAATTCAATTTTGAAGTTTTGTTTATTTTTAAGCATGAAATATTTTGGGGTTTTTAATTAAATTGGCAATTTAATTTCAAAAAACTTTTATTTTTTTGTGTAATTTTTTCAATGTCAATTAAATGAAGGAAATAATAATAATTTAATTATTATTAAAAAAATTATTTTTTTAATGAACAATAAAAATATGAATGAAAATTTGCAAAAAAAAATTTGCAAAATAATTTGGAACCTTCATAATACCAAAATAATTTTGATATGACGATGAAATAATTTTCCAAGGATAATTTTTTGCCTAGACATAAAAATTAAAAGATGGAAAAGGAAGATTACAATTATAAATAATTCTTTCACAAAAAAAAAAATCACAGAGTCTAATCACAAGGTCTAGAAAGTTCCAGGTTTTTGCAAATTACTAAATTATAGAGAATTTTCCGGAAACACACAAGCAATTTTCAAGGGAATCGTTTACTCGTGGAAAATCCCTTTTCCTCTGTAATCACTCAGTAATTAACGTCGATTATGTCTATCTTGATACATAAATATTTTAGAAAAAGAATTAATAATAAATTTAATTTCTACTGTCTACCTTACATGACTTTCAACTTTATAATTAATTTTTCACTCCCTTCCATCTCCATTTCACCTCTCCTCTCTTATAAAAAAATAATCCTACAAAATAAAAGTGTTTCAAAAATTCTAAACAAAAGAAACTTTGAAAAATTTAAGTTTTAAATAAACAAAAAAAAAGAAACAGTTAAGTAGATAATACTCCTAAAAAAGGCATTAAATGACTACGTGGAGAATGTTTTTTAGAGATGGGTAACAATTAATGAATGGGGAAAAGAATGAGACTCTCCTAAAAAAGAGATAAATGTTTTAGTCCTCACCAATTACAGACAATTTACTAATCTTTATTTTGACTCTACAACGCAATCTGTACAAGAGAAAATGTTGAGTATGGATTTTCCAGTCTTTGCAATGTTAATAGTAAAGCCCTTGTCCTTGGCTCAAAATGAGGGGGAATCACAATACATTTTTGCCCTCTGACTTGTCCCTATAGGGAATGGATATATGAGTAATTTATGACCAACTGTAGGGGTTTTTCCCAATGTTATTGTACATGTAATTCAACTTACATGATATAAAACCACACGGCTGTGATTCACATAAGTACAAGTTCCTCCATTAAATTGTTACGTACAAAGAGAAAAGAGAGTTTTTTTTGGGTTGGATCGTGAGTCTAATGTAGACGACCACATTTTGAGTGTCTTTCTGCTCCCTTTCCTTTTCCCTAGTTTTCTCTAATATGGAGATTTCAAACTTAATCCTTAAATTTTACCCCATTCCCCATTCACCTTAATGGAATTGCACATTCGCAAAAACCAACTGGGCTAGTAAAATGTTAATCAATAGGCAACTCCATTGTACATTGTGTCTATACAATATTCCTTGTAAATTCTACTTTCTCTCTCTCTTTGTTCTCTTAAGTAAATATAAATAAAGAGAGTGTCTTTCCTAGAGTAACTTTCTCTCTACAACTTTTTTTTGGGGGGAATTAACCATGGAAAATTATTTTAAATCAAATCATCCTCCCACAATTTTTCCCTTCTTTTTGGCTTTACTTGACAACTTTCTCTTGATTGTACAATTTCTTCTTTGTTTCTTGGGAGAAAGCTTTATTCAATAAAAAGTATTTAATTTTTCTACAATCGCCACAAAAAAAACTATCAACCCATGGACTCAGTAGTCGCTCTAGTTCAAGACAAAAAAAGTAGCAGAAAGTTGTAACAGAGAGAGAGAGAGCCCAAAGAGAAAGAATTTCTCTCTGTCTTTACACTTATGTCATCATAAATTTTGGGAGAAAGAAAAATTAAATTTTCATATGTTCCCCCCTCCACTTTCTCTCTCTCTCTCTCTCTCTCTCAAGAATGGGAACGAGATTAGTTTTTATTAATAACGAAAATATGTCCCTTTATAACCCCCGTCCTTTCTCTCTCTCCTTTCTTTTTTGAACCACATTCATGTTTGCAAAAAAAACTTTTTGGAGGTATGTGTGTAGTACTCTCGTACATGCAAAAAAATTAGAGAGAGAGAGAGAAAACTGTCGATGCAAATAAAGGGACAAGTTTGTTTCAAAAGTTATGATTAACTTATGACACTCACAGCATATTGCCTCTCCTTTCTCTTTTTTTGACATTTTCTATACAAGTTTATAAGTACTAGACAAAAAAAAGTGCCAAAGAAAATACAATGTTCTTGTAAAAAAAGAGAGAAAACTCTCATGACATGTATATTTCCCATGTTGACAAACGTTGAGAAAAAAACGACTTTCTCTTTTCTTTCTTTTTTTATTGCAAATTTGATTTCGCCCACGAAATTCAAAAAAAATAGAGAAAGTTTTTTGACAATAGTTGAGAGTCCTCCTGTATAAAACCTGTGTGTAGTTTTTTTTTCATATGGAGAATAGAGAAAGTTAAGAAGGGAATCAATTTTATTAAAAAAATATTTTATACTAGTCAAAACTATTTAAATTTATATTCAAGCTTTTCTTGTATATTTTTGTGACTCTTTTTTTTGATATACCTACGTATATATATGACATGATTTATATTGCAAATGAAATAATAATAGAGAGATGACATCCATAACTTTTACTCTCTCTCTCTCTTGCTTTCTCTCTTGGTTTGAACAGCTGAAAGGGAGCCCACAGAGAGACAGACACATATGAGCCAGTATATTTTTTTTTGTATAAAAAAAACTTTTTTGTACAGGAGACATAAGGAGGGATATCTATTTCATATTGCGCAAGTTGTGGGCGGTGGAAGATGGGGAACCAGGAGAAAGTAGAAAAAAAAATTAATTATTGTCTCCTCATACACTCAAAAAAAGTGCAACGACTATGACTCTCTGACTCTGATTTCTACATTTTTTTGTCACCAAAAAAGTTTTAAAGAAAAGTTTTTTTTGAGCAGAACCAAAACCAGCACCAGCTTGTTTTTCTTTTAAAGGTCAAAACATTTTTCTAGATTGTAATCGACCTCCCTCCCATCCTTGCCTTGCCTCAACTTTTGAGCCTTTTTTTTGCAAGTCAAGGTACAGAAAAAAAAGTTTTTGCTGTATGTACGTGTACAATGTACACATTAGGAAAAAAAGTCTTTGATGAATTCAAGCAAATAGAAACAAAAAAAGGCACCAGACTTTCTATTCAGAAACAGAAACAGAAGGGAAATTTTTTTTATAACAATATTGCCCATGTCCACAAAACAGTAAATGTCCAACTTTCTCTTGAGTTTGATTCTAGTGTAGTGAAAGAGAAAGTTGTCAATTTTTTTTACTACCAGCAATCGTGTCATATTTCAAGCGTGTCCACGCCCTAAATTGTCAAGACAAAAAAAACTTAGCCTACTTTTTACTTTCTCTCCAATTCTTTCTATGTGAGACGGTTAAATCAATAGTGCCAAAAACCATGCAAATATTTTTTTTTGTCAAATGCAATAACAAATAAAATTAGCACACCCTCAGCCCTCCCCACCACCCACTCACGGAATTTGTCAAAGTGTCAATTAAAATAAATGACAAAAAATATTTTACACCAAATAAATGGGTTACCTTCAAACTAAAAATCTTTTTGTCTCATCCCATCCAATATGACAAGACAAGAGAGAAAAAAAAACTGTACATGTCTTACGTGTACAAAATTGTATCTAAATTTTTATCATTTCTTCAAATCGTCCTCTCCACATTACACCAAGACATTGCTCAACCTGTCTAGTAAGGAATCTTGTTAGATTTTTTTTAGAAAAGAGAGAGAGGGAGGGGAGTACAATCTAAAAGCTTTTTTTTCTACAATTCTTATTCTTCCAATAGATAAGAGCATTTGTACTGGTACTGGCACTGGCAAACTTTTTTGGGTATAAAAAAATCTATGATCTCTTCAAGATTTCTGAACCAAAACATTGAGGCGTAGGCGATAGGACAAGAGAGAGAGAGAAATATCTAAAATCTGAAATAGACACGAGACAGGCACACGAGTCAAGCCCTCTTATGCATATCTTTATAGTATGAATTTGCAAGAGAGAGAGAGAGAGAGAATCCGCAATTCAGCAAAGGGATAAAGGATACGATGCGACATGGCTGAAAGTGTTTCCTGTCAACTTTGTTGTTGTAGTGGAGCGACTAACCCACCAAGAGAACAGCTGTATCTTTTTTTTGCTCTATATCTGTACACAGTGTACACAAAGTATGCGTACACACAAAAAAATGTGCCTCTCCCCCCTTCACCCTCATCTTTTCTTCTCTTTTTTGGTAAAGAAAAGGGAAAAAGGACAGCATGAAAAAGAGGAGCTTCATGAGACAAACGGCAATATATTTCTTTGCCAAAACAATGACTACTCTCTCTCTTCCATATATAAGTATACACACACAACTCTCATGTCTTTTTCTATCTCTAATGTCCCTTACAAATCTATGGGGTCTCTAACATGATCTTGGGTGCGTATTTTATTATTCTGTATCTGTACATTTTCTTCATCTCCTTTTTTTTTCTTTATATCTTCATTTCAATTTTGTCTTGTATTGGCTTCTTTTTTTAAATTTGGGTCAAAAAAATTAAGGAGACATTTTTAGTGGTGAAAAATATTCAATTTTTTATAATAAAATATATTCCTATTTTATTGACAAATTTCATTTCTATTTTCCCTCCTAAAAGTGGAAACAAGAGAAAACGAAACTGGAGTAGAGAAAAGAGAAAGGAGGTCGGATCCTTTTTTGTAAGTGGTTCCGGGACAGTGCGTGGAACATTTTTTTTGCAAAGATGTTTAGGAAAAGAGAAGAATGTCAATTGACAGACTTATATGCATGAGACACAACAAGGGAAAACAAAAAAAGCAGGGAATAAAGTTAAGTTTAAAATACATGCAAAAAAAAACTTCAATACAACTCAAACTGAGGATTTTGGACTGTGAAATGGAAAGCTGTCAGAAATTCATTTTGAAAGTGCCAAACGAATATTAAGTTTAAAAACAACAAATGTCTATGCGAAAGTTTTTTTTCTCATATTCTAAAGTAACAGAAATGTATCCTCTGGAAATTCCATCTCTCTCGCTGTATTTTACATATGCAAAAAAAAACATATTTTGGAATCGGTCTATTGTATTCATAGCACAACTTTTTTTTCTTGGAGGCATTCAAAAAACTTGTCTCTCCTCTCCAACTTATTGGAAAACTACTGACCTGACACTAGACGAGGTCAGTAGAAGAGAATTTTTGTATAGATATATTTATTTAATATTACAGATATTCAAATAGGCAAATCTAATATACATGGCAGCCATTTTCTTGTACTTGAATTATGGGCCTGGCCCAACATAAGAAATTGTACAAAAGAAACAAAAATTTTTTTTATCTCTACATGATCGTTTTATACTCGTACAAATATTCATGAAGATTTTTTTTCTTTCTGTAGTCAAATAAAAAGAAACAATGGAGAAAGTAATATTTTCTTCTCATCTACTTTCAACTTTTTTCTCTTTTAAAAAGAGAAAGCTAAAGAGACGCCATTGCTTTTACTTTGATATTCTCCTCAAAAAAAGATTTATATATTTCTAAGCATGGAATTTCAACATTATGAGTACAAAAAAAATTTGTTTGAGTGTCAATCACAAAATTGTGGAGCGTTGAGTTTTTGAGTATTCATATTATTTTTGGAGAATGATGGATAATATAAAAAAAATATGCAAATAGTGTATCACAATAATAAGTTTTTTTTTCGTCAAAAAATTAACATGTTCTTTCTCCTCTCCACAAAACATGCAATTGACTTTCTCTTTTCTCTTGTAAAAAATAAAATAGATGAGAGAGAGAGAGAGAGAGAGAGAGAGAAAAGGAGAAGCAGTACAAGTTTTTTTTTGTCCACAAAAATTTGAATTTTGACTTGTAAAAATAACCACTCTAAAAATTCTCCTCCTTCATCTCTTCACATTTTTTATACAAAACCACGGGCTGTGTTCTACGTATGTTGTGTCTCCTATTTTTTGGCCTTATTTTTTGAAGAAAAGAAGAGAGAAAAAAAGTTTTTATTCTTTTTCTCCTTCATATCAATAAAAATGAGAATGGTGCTCCCATTTTCTTGTTCTTTTGAATTTCGATTCATTTTTTTTCTCCATTTGAACCAAGAGAGAGAGAGATTTGAACAAAATGCTTTTTTGGGGGTGTATGTAATATTAAACGTCTGTATTAATATTTTCTATACAAAACTGTATCTCTAGTTTTTCTCCCTATATGGTTATGTATGAACATAACTAATATACAAAAAAGTCCTTGCCACCGTTCCAAGAGTCTTGGAGTGTGTATATGGAAACAATGGTCTGATTTTTGGCTAGCTTTTAACATTTGCAATGCTTCTCTCTCTCTCTACTGTTCCCTCATATAAAATCTATGGCTTCCCCCCTTTGCATCTCTACAATGTCAGGACAGCTGGGGACAGAGGCGGAATTGCTGAGGAGGACTGCAATGAAATAGAACTTCCTTCATTTTTTTACAGTTCTTGACTCTTTAATCGTAGAGTGCGTGCAAGTAGAAAGAGAGAGAGGGGTTAAAATAGTTGTGGGTATGCACGTCGTGCTTTATAAGTATAGTGAGATTGATAAGAGCCAAGAGAGAGAGAGAGAGAAAGGCATTCCAGAATTGGCAGAGTCTGAATGAAAAAGGGGGCTTAGGCCTGCATATTTTACATTTCTTCCATCCCTTAGAACAAGGATGATGGAGAAAGTTGATAGGAAGAGGAAAAGGAGACAGGCGAACATGAAGACTATGATCCATGTAAAAGCCTTAGCTTGTCCCACTGCCTTTCCCTTGTTAAGAAAGAACAAGTCTTAAGTAATTTCTTATGTAGGTTTTTAACATGAACTATCTCCCCTCTCCTCTTTCTTCTTTCTCAACCATATTTAATTTAATTTAACTTGGCTACTCTTTTAAATGGTTCTTCTTTTTCTTCATTCAATAATTTAATAGAGTCTTGGACCTTAGACAATTCTTTTTTGTTAGGAGATGCAATTTTTTAATTTTCATTTTTTTTTTAAATTTTAATAATTTGTGCAATGACCTCATATCAGTATGAACTGTACCAAAAAATATTTAGAACAGTAAACTCATTAAATTATCTTTTTTTCGTTTGATCTCATTTAATTTTTTTCTTGTAGTTTTGTAGTTGTACAATAAATTCTTGGAAAACTTACCTTGAGAAATAAATGGTGAAAGTCGGAATTATTTTCTTGTATTTTCTCTCTTCCACGTTACATGAATCTATAAAAAAAAGAAATTGGGTCAGTTTATAATTTTTTAAAAGTGTCAACATCACAATTTTAAACAAGTTCAAAGTCCCATTTTCTCATTTGAAACAAATTTCTATACTATATAAAAAATGTTTTGAAATTTTAAATGTAATGTTAAAGAAAAAAGTGATTATGTTTTTCTTTGAAAATAACAAATTGTAGCCTACAATTTTCTCCGTATAGCTAATGGTTCTGGCCATGTCAAGCAATTTAAGGAATTGTCCTTGTTCATGATAGAGAGAGAGAGAGAGAGAGAGGGAAAAGGTAGAGTAAATTTGATGTATTTTATTCCCACCGACTGGGTTTCATATAAAGTATTTTTGATATGGTTACGCTAATGTTGGATGACATGGGCTACAATGATGATGATGATGACAGGAAAAAGAGGGGAAAGAAATGAAAGGCGAAAAGCGTGGAAAGGACTGAGTATGACATTTAATGTGTTGGTTATTGATATGGATGTCATTTGCACTCTAACTCATGTGCTCTCTCTCTTTGTGCGTGTGTTTGTTTTGGCCATGTTGTTCTATATAAAAGTACATAAAAGCTATTCAAGTCGGTCTACTCGCCTTGATCAACAAATACTCTTGTTTCCACTCTCTTTCTCTCTTTCCTAGAAACAAAATCTTTGACGTTTCTTCTCTTCTATAACCCCCCCCCCCTCCTCCTCCTCTCCTACTTCGTTCCACAATTTTACCAAAAACTTTCTCTTTTCTCTTTTTCTACACCACACACGTTTGTCCTATCCACCACTTATATATACTTGTCATGAACAAAGACAGTTTGAGTACAAACATTTTATGCTCTATGAACTGTATGGAAAAGCTTGCTTTCTCTCCGATCTCTCCATTTCTCTAGTACGTCTAATCGTATAGACGTCTAAAAAAACTTGAAAATGAAAGTAATAGACAAGCCACAGGGTTTAATATTTGTATGGTAGGTCTCTATTAATATTTTTGGATTTTAGTCACAATAAATTGACAGATATTTTCATATAAAATGATGATCATTTCTCATTGGTCATAGAACACCCAAAAAACTTTTCTATTCTGTACCCTCATCTCATTTTCCCATGATTCAACTTGTCAATTTAAGTAAACATTTAAAATTGAGATTGAGTCACTTGAAGAGTCAACAAGAGAGAGAGAGAGAGAAGCTAACGAGAATTTTGTACGACGTAAAATATGCAGGGTTTCAAAAAGTCTAAACTTTTTTTCATGGGGGAAAGCACCAGAGAAGAAAGAGAGAAAGAAAGTCATGAGGGTGACGGAGAGAATTGAAAGTTTTTGAGACTTTCCCTGAATTTTAGAAAGTTTATTAAAGGTGACTAAAATTTATTCCTAGAATTCTAGAATTGTTTACATAACATTAAAAATGTTTTTTACAAAAATATTTAGACAATTTTTGTCTACTACAAAAGTTTTATTTGTTGTTTTTTATCCTGCCAAAATTCATTCTGACTCACCCTGTACATAACACAAATTACATGAGAAGCTTTCTCTCCCTCTCTTGCCTTACAAGAAGAGAGAGAGAGAGAGAGTAATGATCACTTGACTCGACTCTTCATTTAATTTATTTTATATGGGGATCAAATGGAAACAAAACAAGGTCTATTACCCAAAGCTATCAAATAACAGTGGTATTCAACCCCAAAAATTTTCAAGAGCGGGAAAAGTTCTATCGGTAAATATAGAGAAAGTCAAAACTAACAGAAAAGTTATTTTCTCTTTTAATTATTTTCTTTGTAATTACTCTCCCATTAGTTTACACAACAACCAGCATAAAACCAACTTTTTTCTTTGACCTTACTCAAAATTATTTAACATGTATTTTAGCCGTCTACTATTTTTTTAATTTACGAAAAAAATTCACTGACTGTTCTGTTGACAACAAAAAAAATGTGAATGCCAAACCAAACCATTTTTTGAGTTTGAAGTCTAGACCACTAAAAAAAGAGAAAGGGATTATGAGAAATTTTCCATTGGTCATTTTTTTGTGGTGAATCTTATGAAGAGTAAAATTAAATCAAAAAAAGGAAATGTTAAGTGCAACTGGCTATGCAAGAATTGAGGAGGGGGGATAGAAAAAGAGTTGAAAATCTGTCGAATCAAGTCAATAAATAAACCCTTAAGTGCACACAACCATCCTCTTGGTCTTTAACCCTCTCCCATAGTTTAAAAGGAGAAGGTCTTCTCATGTATGTGGGGGACAGTAAGACAGTAAATGATGTGAAGACTCGCTCTCTCTCTCTCCAATTCTCATGGAGGGAATTAGGTCGTGATCTTCTCGTCACATCTGCTGATTCAGAAACATTTTTCAAGTCTTATGGATCTCCATTTTAGTTTGTAGGTATATATATACATACCCAAAAAACGTTGTATGACCATGTAGAAATTTATAGAAAGTAAAATGGGCCATTTTTTATAAATAAGACATAGCAAAAAAACAGCCACTTTTCAATAAACTCTCACCATTTGCAACATGTCCAGTCATCCAGTTTTTAACAGAGGATCATCATACGACATGCTGGGAGTTTTACACTCAGAGGAATTCTCTGTATTAAATATTTTCCTATTATTTTGTACAGGGAGAGTCTCTCTAATCATGCGGAGATTTCTCTCTCTCTATCTCTTTGGCAATCCATGAAATGAACGTGGATCAAAAATTACTCATGCTTAATTTTTCATCTCTTTATTGTCAGCTTAAAATCCATTAGTAAAATCCATAAAAGCTCCTCTCTCTCTCTCTCAGCCGTCAATGTCAGCTGGACAGTCTCAAGTGAATTAAAATGGAGAATTGTATTTTGCATTGTAATGAAAATAATTTTAATGTATTGAAATTACTCTGATGAGAAAGTTTTGTGTTGTTGTCTACAATTTGTTATTTTAATTGAAATTTCTTTTTATTATTTAAACCCCCTCTAAATTGTATACTTAACCCAAAGCCATCTAAATTTATTTTTGTTGTACATGTGTACATATACAATGTACAGTCAATTGAATTAAAAGTGGTCTTTCCTTTTAATCTAGAGAAATAAATAAAATTTGTTTTTTATTTTGTGATGACTTTGCAAAAACCCAATTATTTATGCACATGCTTTTGAATCATGTTGCACACAAATTTAAACTCTTTTCATATTGTGCTGAAACCGCAAAAAAAGATTTTTGCAACGTACCAAAAAGTACATAAATATTTTTTAAACTAAATTGTAAATGTGGTTAGGTCTACAGATACTGAATCTACAAAAAGTACTTAAAGTTTGGTCAACTCATTTGTGAATTGTGATGATTTTATAGAAAAATATTTTTTCTAGTTTATATTTTCAAAGAAAACTTTTCCTTTCATCTTTTTCAAATATTTTTTTAAAAATTTTTGTACAACTAAAATTTATATAAGGGGGAACTACACTGATTAGAGATGAGAGATGAAAAAGAATATTTTTAATTGGTTCTACTCTTATCACATGAAATTTTCTCTCTCTCTCTCTCTGGGTTGAATAATAATGAGTAAGGCATCATGAATATGAAAAGTATTGTAGACACAAAGTTTCCATTATGTGATTGTGTTGGGATTGTGGGTCAAAGCAATTAATTTAAGTTTAATATTTATTTAACATAGCCTCTCAAATCCAGAATGAGTAACTCTATCCTCTTTTATTCTTCCAGTCACAGTCACAGTGAGGGGGGTCTTACTTTTGTAGTGAAAGTAGAAATCCACCACATTAGCAATGGCTTCAAAATTCTTTATTGGTCCCTATAATTTTACATGGGGATACATATATGGAGTAATCTATAGAAAATATTCACATATTATTTTGTCATATATTTTCCCCCTCTAGCTCTCCAAACAATTTTATTTTAAGTACAAGTAAATCTAGGGATTTTCCAAAGACTGAAACCACATAGGGTCCATCCACTACTCGTACCTGGCTTTCACCTTGGGAAAAGCCTCAAGAGAATGAGTTTTCTCTGGGTATTTGAGTATAAGGAAATTTGCAAATAAATGTAATTGGATGGGGATAAAATTACAATGCTCCTTGTATGTACAAAATGTCCGCTCTAGTAATGTAGTATTCCATATTATATATATATATATATGTGTGTGTGTGTATGTACTCCCTTAGCTCTAGTCTCTCTTCATTTTCTCATCAGATTAATTGGACAAGTGAGCAGCCGTTGGTTTCCTTTTAACTTGGGCCTGTACACTGCTGCACTGTGTGCAAAACTTAAGGATAATTACAAGGATTCCAAGGTAACTCATTTGCATTAATTGCGGACAAAGATAAATTCATTACTTGAATTTGAGCGTCGGGTTTCTCTCTTTGAAAAGTTGAAAATTATCTATATTACACAGGGCTCCATTTATGTACATGTGGAGAGAGATGGGGAGATGAAACTTGTTTAGTTTTCCCTTGTTTTCATGTTATTTGGGAGTGTATTATTTATCTTTTAATAGGATTAGAAAGAGATGTATAGGGACTATCATGTCTATTTTTACTACTCTCTTTGGACCTCACTCTACAAGTTCTTTGTCAAACTTCCCATTGGTCACATTTTTTTTATTTGTCCGTCCTCGTATGGTGAGCCCAAATATTCAATCTATTTTTTTCCAGTTACTCAATTCCAAATCCCACTATAAAATTAACCACTCACCCTCATTAACTTGAATGTAATGTAAATTCTAGGAGTTGGTTAAAGAACTGAAAACTTAATTTATTGACAACTCTATCTTCTCTCTCTCTCTCTCTCTCTCTCTCTCTCTCTCTCTCGCTCTCTCTTTCTCTGTGCCTGTGTGTGTATTAAATAAGTTGGGGAGATGGAGATTTTATAAAAAGTGGATTATTTTATTTTAAACCAAAATTGGCTGCTAATTTAATTGTGGCCTCATTCTCATCCCTTTCCTTGATTGAGAATTGAAATTTTTGTGATGGATTTTTGCATCTTTGTACATAGTTTTCCCAAAATCCAAAAATTTTATGTATTTGATGAATATATTTTTATTCAATTTGAAATATATTGGTGAACAGCTGGGGATGTGGAATGATGTTATTTGTATAATTTGTAATTTGTATTTTTGCCAAAAATTCCAAACCAACGCAACCTGTGAACCACGAAACGACGGCCAAGTACGTACGAATCATCGTGATTTTCTTCATGTCTCTCTCTGTCTGTGTACAATTATTCGTCACCACATGAGAAAAGTCTGCACATCATTCTATTAAATTTTGTATAAAGTTTGTGGGATGAGATGGAAAAAGTTTAAATTTTATTGACTCATTTTCTTCCCTCTCTCTTTACCAATCATGACAATTATCACTTGATAAATAAAATATTTTGTCATGGATGGAAAATAAAAATTTAAATTCTTTGATGATTGATTGACATTTTGGCTAAATATTTTAGTCACACTTAAAATTTCACAAGTTAATTTTAGATTTAATGTGTTTCTTAGAATTGATCTTTCCAGGTATTTTTTTTGTTTTTTTAAATAAATGAACAAAAATTCAATCAATCTTTTGTTCAGATTAAAATATTTTGTCTTCACCTTCACCTCAAAAATGTTCTTTGTACTTTTTGCAAAAAAAATGAAGTAGGGATGTGGGTTTTTAAAATTATGATTATTTAAATGTCATCAAACTCATGTAAATTATTCTTTAATTGTCTTTACTTTTCTTGCCAAACAAAATCCCCCCTTGAATCAAAACTTTCTTTAGAGATTCTAAAATTTCAATTTGCTAAAAAAATCTCACTCCATTGACTCTCTGTCTCTTACGCCCCAGCATGAAACCCAAACTCGATGCAAAACGCCAACGCTAACGTATTACTCATTAAAGTTTCCCGTCAACTCCATGCTCCATACACAAAACTAGAGTAGAGAGAATGCTGGCCAAAATGCCAAAATGAGTTTTTTTTATACTTGACAATATTTGCATTTTGTCTACTGCGGGTACTTCTAAAACTTTTGTGTCTGTCTCTGCCTCTTATGCACTGTGACTTGTGTCTATGAGTAATACCTCCATGTTTTTTAAAAAGTGTTGTGTCTGTTAGATGGTCCCAAGATATATAAAATGATGATAGTGATAAGATTATGTAACAACTTTATTTTTCAAAAAAAAGTCTGGTCGAGTCACAAGTCAACGTTCTTTAGTCTTTAGACTCAAATATGAAGACACAAAGTCTACAAAAGTTTTTTTTGAAGATGTTTCCTTTATATTTTACATACTACTTACTATAGAGAAAAATTTTCTTTTAAAGGAATTTTGTAGAAAAAAACATCTGCTTTTCTGCCCACGCTTTTCTTCTCTCTTAGTTTACACTCGTGAAAATTTACTAGAAGAGAGAGAATCATTTTCATTCTTGTTCTCGACATGTTTGAATAAACTCTAGATTTTAGCATCTATTGTAAAATTATATTTGTGCATCACATCAATATAAAAAAAGGAGAGCACATGCTTCCTCTTTAATTATCTTGCAAATTTTCTCACAAAACTAAACTTGTTCTGCTTCCAAGTCAAAAACTCTTTTAGCCTTGTACTTGTAGTAGACGTAGACGTAGACAGTGTAAAGTTTTTGATAAAAAGTTTTAAATAAATTTATTAATTAAATTGTGCTTAAAAAACTGGAGAAACTTCTTGTTTTTTACTCTCTCTCTCTCTCTCTCAAGGGGTTATTAACATAATACATATTTATTCAAAAGAATTAGTTTTGTGAGGATCTGTCCAAGTGAAATAAAAAAAGAACTAAATTAATTCAGTTTTTTGCCTTTATCTTTGCAAAGGAAATATTTTAAAGGGGGGATATTGTGGGAGATGATAAACAAGGTCAATTTACTTTACATGTGTCTGTACTTCCTTCTTGTGTAACTTGTGAAATTTATTTGTGTCCCCCCCCCCTCTCTCTCTCTCTCTCTGTCTTTTCATCAAGTGAACAAGGAAAAGTTGGTGTGGAAATTATGAGATGAGAAACTGAAACTAATATGCATATTATGTCATATATAAATTTTGTGTATGTACAGGATAGAGCTATAGACTAATTCTAATTCATGAGACTCGCCCCTCATCATCATGACAGAATACGGAATGAGAAGTTTGACTAATATTTGAGCGCGGTCAGATTATCATTTAATACAATTTACAATTCACAACTGTACAGATCACACACATATTTCTTGCACTCTCATACCGTGTTACAATTAAAAGAGATAACTGACATTAAAGGTACTTAATTGTGGTGAGGATAGACAGTGAGGGTAAACTGCTTGAATTGATCTTGAAAATTATTTAATGTCTAGAGAGTAACCCAACCCCAAAATAATTTATAAATTCAAGAAACTCATTTCCATTTCATTATCATTATAATGTTACATTAAATAGACAAGACAATTACCAGAGACTTGATCAGATTTTTTTGCAAGTCTCCGAATTTTTGCAATGATACAAGTGTGTACATAAATTTACAAAAAATTAAATAGAGATTTTGCACAGGATAAAAATTGACTCCGATTTGGCTACAATAAAAAAAAAGTTGAAATTCTCATCAAAAGATTGACCACATTCTAGACTAAATATTAAGACTCTGCATAATAAAATGATATTAAATATCCACTTTAATTCTCAATGTCATTGAGAGCAGTCATTGATCGCAATCAAGATCAAAATTTACATATGCAACACCATCCATTGTCTCTTCCTATACAATGTTAATCCCTACAGTAAAAAAAGCCCTGGGCTATCCTTTCAGGGAATAATTGTTGAGTCTAGGACACTTTTTCATTCTTTTTTTTACTATTATTTCACTCGTAAAAACGGCGGCTTATAAAAATACATATAAGGAGTGCTGGTGTTATTTTTTTTGTTATGTAAAAATAATCTGCATATTAAATTCAATAAAACCCAAAGTTCTAACAATTGACCACAAACAAGAAAAAAACGTGACACAAGTTGAATCATGTCAGGTCAAAGCTTAAAATATTTCTTGTAATTCTTGTCATGATTATTTTCATAAAAAGACTAAATACTTTTTTGCATCGGTTGGATTCACTTTTTTGCAAAGAGAGAGAGAGAGAGTCAAGGATAAAATTGTTTGTAGCTTGTTTAGCACGTCAATTCACCCTTGTAAAAATTATATTTAGTGATCATTATTTTCAACGTGTATCTTTACACGTCTATGTTACATGTGTACAAGAGAGAGAGAGAATATTAAAAATGTGAATAATAGTGTCGAATTTCATATGACATTTTGTGTCTTGTGAATTTCATACATTTTTTTGCACGACTTGTACACACACAAATCTTTCTCATAATTCTTGTGGCAGTTCCTTGGACAAAGAGGACATGAAGTACAAAGTATTCATAAATTATTTATGACGACGCTTAAGCAATTTTCCACACATACGAGAGACGCTTAGACTTCACTTGGTACTTTAGGACAATTTAAAAGAGAATTGTGTACTCTATACAGATATTAGTACCAGTCTTGAAGGATTAAAGGAATATTTTGATACATTTGGTTATAATGATTATATTTGAGAATTATTGATTGCCTTTTCAGTTCATGCCAATTTTTTTTTATCTGAAGGATGTTCCAAGGCTGTTCAGGTGTACTGACTTTAATTTGTGGCTCACAACCTTTTTTTTTTGTATTGTAAATAAATACTACAAATATAACATGTAGACAATTTAAATGTACTACTACTGCACATTTAAAAAAAGGACCTTTTACCAAGATGTGTCATATTTGCATGATTTTTGACTTTGAAAATTATTTTGCCAACAGAAAAGTCTTAATTGGAACCACACGGAGTTTATGAACAATGTGTGCGTTGTTCATATCAGCGAATGTAAAATTTGGGCATTGTGTAATATGTAACAAAGTTAAAACCAACTATATATTTTTTAGTTAATTATATAGCTAGTAGTTGTTAATATAATATGTATAAAAAAGTATGTATTTTTAAAGATGTTACATAAAGAGAAAAGTTTTTTTGGCATGTCAAACAATAAAAGAGGAGCTTAAAAAGTAAAGCTGTGGTTTTAAATTTAATTAAAAAAGTGCTAAAATGATTCTTTCCTAACCTTTCACTTTTTTTATTGTTCCTTTTATTCCAAAAATAAACTCAAAATGTCAAATGTCAAAGAAAAAGTTGAACTTGACAAACTAAAATGTCATAAAATAATTTTTGGAATAAACAAGAACATTGCAAAAATAAACAAGAGAATGGACAATCAGTAAATAGAGGACATTTTATTTGGATTTATTTTGTTTTTCAATTTTACCTACACAACACACAAAATGTAGGTTAACATGTAGACAATTTATTTTCTTCTCAATATATTTATTTAAAATTATTTTCTATTCTCAAAAACCATGTCATGTACCCTCAAACAACAAGAGAGAGAGAGAGAGCTTACACAAGCACAGGACACAGTAAATTTAAACTTGTAATTCTATTTAAAAGGATATTGGTACAAAAGCTAAAAAGCTACAAAATAAATTGACACACATGAGAAAATGTATTGAAAGTTATTGTCCACCATTTTTAACCCATGAAAATGGCTAACTCCATTTACTCTCTCTAATTTTCTCGTGGCTAGCAAGTGAGGGTAAAGTGTACACATATAAAACTGTAGCCTCAAGATCAAGAGAGAGAGAGAGTTGTCGAGTAATTCCTGGAAAGTTTTGGAAAGCATGGAGCATGAACCATGAGATAATGTAATAACCCATTGTGTGTGAATTTCATGTGAATTAATCAGGTGTAAATATTATGCTTTCTATGTATCCTCCCCCTCCCTTTGTACATGACTAACGTTTGTCCAACAAAGACTTGTAATTGGTTATCTAATCAACTCTTCTCCCCTTAAATTTCTTGCATTAAAATGAGTCTAAATATTTTAAATTCTATTGAACGCCCCCCCCTCTCTCTCTCTCTCTTGGCACGAAAATTCTCTTAAGATGGGAAAGACGCTTGACTTTTAGTATTTTTAAGGAAAATCTCTTTATTATTGAAGAGGTAAACCCCCTCCGAAATATCGGGGAGTTAATAGTGTGCAAATGATGGATAGACTCGTATTACTCAAAGTGTTAAAGGTCACACGTTGTGACATTGGAATGGGAAAGTTTTTTTTTCGAGAATTGAAAAAGAAAAAAAACAAGACAACGAAATTCTCCATTTTGGCCTCTCTCTATATTGGGAGAATGGAGAGATACTTTATATAAAAGAAAAAAAAAATGGTTCATCAGTGGGAAAATAAGAAAAGGGTGGACCAATTTAATATTATTTTATATTCCTCCCGTGTGCCCCATGAAAATGAGTCTAAAAGTCCAAACTCTAGTTTTTTCTACTCTCCAAAACCGTTTAAAATAAAGAATTCTACGTCCAATCCAGTTCCACTAGAACTGGAACTGAAATGACCAAGGCTATTAGAGTGGCCAAGTCTTTTTTTAAACTTTTGTAAATGTCAATGAGAAGAATTTCTTTTTCATGGTAATTTATTCTCTCTCTCTCTCTCTAATAAAAGAAAATAATGTGGTAAATGGTAAACTCTTTTGGGTCAAACTACACCCGCATTTTTTTACCACATGACCACACAAGAAAAGTTTTTACTAATGATGACAATGTGTATTCATGGTAATGTTCATACTCAAAAATTGTAGCCAACAAAATTCTATTTGTAGGAATATTTCTGCATAAATTTTTTTCAAAAGTCTCATTCTCATACTAATAATCCCAAACAGAAAAAAAATTCTATTAAAGTTAGAAGAGTAAAAATTTATACAGAATCTATAAAAATTCTAAAAAAGAGAACAAGTTTTTGGATTGGACGAGCCAACAATTCCTTTTTCTAAAAAGGGAATTGTAAGATGGTCAAGAGAGAAAAAGTAATGTAAAATAGTAGTTTTTGGTATATAAAGTAAAATGGTCAATCTCAATAGGAAACAAGGGAAAACTTTTGTGTGTGTCTTGAGTTGAACTCTTGGAAATTCCCAGTAGGGCCACAACAACCATTCCAGGTAATTTTCATACATTCGTCCATAAACTCGTGTAATAACAAAAGTGAGGGGAGGACAGAGGAAATGAATCTCAGGTCAGTGCTTAGACTTAAACTAACATGTGTCTCATTCCATTTTACCTGTACCTTGTATTCTTCTCTCTTGAGCAATTTTACAGACGTTTAGACCATTAGACTAAATTGAAGTGCCCTTTTACTTTCTCTCCCTCTCTTTCTTGAAGAATGTCTTCGTTTATACATGGGGGACATCAGAATTAAATGATGTAGAGAAAAAGTAGAAATTTTGTCTGTACTCGACTCATAAATTCAATCCAATTAAATACTAACCCACGTTTGTCTCTAATTCTCTTTTTTTGGGATAAAACTTTTTGTCCATACTCCATTTGACGAGTAGAATTTTACACAAAAAATTATAACTACACATGAGTTCTGTACAAATACAACAAAAGTCAATAGAGAGAGAGAGAGAGAGAGTAATAATTCAAGAAACGTTTTATGTTGGAAAATGACCTTTCTTATTATTTTATTAGATCATTCCCTCTCTCCCTCAAATCATAATTGACCATGGTCATGTCTACACACTAGCACGTCTCACGTCAAAAAAAAGTTATTATAATCGTTATATGTGTACGAGTACAGTACTTAGAAATGTTATTTTGGCCAAAGGTTTATTTTTGTACGATTAAATTTGGCAAGGCATATTGTTATATAGAACAAGAGATGAATTTAATGTATGGTCCCACTCCAATCTCCAATAAAAAAGAGAACTTCCAATAGATTTAATATTGTATAATGTTTCTTTTATATTTTTCAGGGTGATTGAATTTAAGTGCATTGGCAAGGTTTTTGGCCATTTTGGCGTCATGATTTTTTTCTGTCACGTCATATCTGCACTGGTATTTTATAAAACACGCCAAAATGAAAGGGGCTACAACTACAAGTGTTGTTTTGTAGTATTTTTAATCTTGACTATCTCTATCTCTATTGGGTCACCCAATTTGGGTGTGGATTGGTCTCCACTTTGAGGTGACAGGATAATGCATTTAATCATAATCTCATCGTAGAATCTATTGATTTTTTTATTTGGTTATTGAGACTACTCCTTTTGTTGCATTTTTAGCCATACAAACCGTAACTTCCGCTTTGTTACATGTACAATCACGTAAAGTTGAGGGAGTAGAGATTATTATGTATGTACCATGTCATTTTATGTACCATGTCATTTTATGTGGACTGGAATTTAAGCAAAAAATTCTTCACCACAAAATTATGGGACAGTGATGATACTCGTCACTTTTTGTGTCTAATTTTAACACTCTCCAGCTCACAACTCACCTTCATGCTTAATTCAATATCATTCAAGAGCTCTCTCTCTCTCTCTCTCTAGTAAAAATTTATAAAAGGTTGAATAACTAGATTGTAAATTCTGTGTCAAATTTCAAAAAAACAAAATTGAGGCCTTGCCATTGTAACAGACATTAGCTCTGATTTTTATTTTTAATCACTCATGTATCTGTACATGCATAAAACTAATTATGTGTAACAAATTGTTTTAAACTTGCATCATTTTTTTGAGGATATTGAACAAACCACACAAAAAAAATGTGTAATACTGATCATGGTTAACACTCGAGCAATTAATTTGCGTAAACGCCGTCTTTCTTTGCACATAAAATGATTCAGTGAGTGTTGACTATACGTCTTAAATCCTCCATTTTTTTGTTAAAATATTTTTCAATGGACCAAGTCAAGCTCAAAGTAAACTGAATCTTTTTTTCTAATACTTTTGTTCCATTGTGTTAAGTTCAGCTTCATTGGTTTTTCTCATCTCTTTCTTCCTCTCTATAAAGACACGCGTCTTTTTTTGCTGATTGATGAAGAAAGAAAGAAAAAATTTAAATTTTAAAAGAGGATCATCAATCAGTTCCAACCCTCCACCTCCGCCGTTAAATATTATAGACAAGGCCAGGCCAGGGATTTTAATTAATTAGACAAAAATTAGCTACACTTTTTTTATTGACCATGCCAAATTTCTCAAATCAAGATTGATTTATTGATTTAATCTACTTTAGTAGATGAAACACATTTAATAAATATTTTGTCCTACATAAAAATTGGGCACGCTTCTAACTCTAAGAAACAACTTTGTATAGAAATAAAGACAAGATTTAGCTAAAAAAAGAAGATGGAGAAGACGTTGATGATTATGAGGACATTTTAATTCAATAAAAAAAATTAAATGACACTAAGCGAGAGTTGCTTCATCCCCAGTATAAAAAAGAAGCTCGTTTGGTTCTCAAAGAAAAAATATTTCTCATTGAGTCTATGTATTTATTTGCAATCTAGAGCCCTTGTTGGGTCTTTTGAAAAAAAATGGGGACGTAATCTAATCGTGTACACAGTGGCTACAGCTCTACTATTGAGACTATTGAATATCCCTATATTGATACACCTTTTTTCTGGGTCTATTCAACAACGTCTCTCATATCACAAGAGAGAGAGAGAGAGAGTTACATATCCCCCTCATCAATTTACTAACGTACCCCCTACACATGCTACATGTCACAGGCTAAATCCAAAAATCATAGAACATTACATGTACATATAAAAACTCTCTTGATACGAAAGACGGGAACATGGAGAGAAGATAAAAGAGTAGAAAAAACTTTTGCCAAAAGCAAAAGAAAATTCAAAATGAGAGAGAGAGAGAGAGAGGGGATGACGGGACGGATGGTTTTGGTATCGTGACTGAAAGACGAAGGAGAAAAAAAAGTCGTCGAGTTTCGATCCGATTTTACCAGGCACAACCTGGCTCTCCTCATTTCCTCTATAACATTCCTCCATTCACTAGCCCCACTCAAGCTTAACACTAGCGAGGACTGGGACTGATGTGAGGCTATTTATTAGGGGATTTTGTATTATTTGAGACAGTCTCTATTATACGAATATCACTAGACAAAAAAATTATCTTTGCCTCCTGCCCCCTTTCCTCCTCCTCCTCCTCTTTTACAATAGAGACGTTTTCTTTGCATGCAAAAAATTTGATATTAATCATTAGTTTTTTCCCCCGCTTGTTGTACAGATACTGATACAAAACACAGTTAATTTTAGGGGGATGGACAGGTAAATATGAATTTAATTTTTAATTTCTTAATTTTTTGAAAATATACAAAAAACAAGCTGAGATTAAGGGAGAGAATGGTTTTATATAAAAAATGAGACTAGAGACTACAAAAGGATTCTTCGGAGCATCTTAGCTTAGAGACGATTAAGCTTGTCATTAGTATTCCATTCTTGCTTTCACTATAAGAGAGAGGGAGACGGTCTCTATCTTTTCAACTTTTGCTTATTTCTTAGCCCATTATTTTTTTTCTGTGTACTCGTATACGTATAAAATCACATTCCTAAAATCCTGATGGTGCTTTTCGTTTTTTTTGCAGCGGAACAGGAAGTCATCATTGTACGGTACGAACATTAGGCATTCAGTTGTGTGTGTGTGCATGATTTTTTGGAAGCTTAGGCTTTTGGGCACAACAAATTGTGAAATTATCACCATTCTCCTTTTTTTCTGTTAAAAAAAAGTTTTCTTGATCTATCTTAAATTACTTTTAATCTCCCCTCCTCTATTTTTCTTTAGTCATGAAAATGGGATTGGCACACACACAACAAGAGAGAGAGCATGAGCTAGAATTTTCTCTCTCATTATATTTTCAAGAAAATGAGCAAAGAGTTTTTTTTTAAATTCTTTGAATTTTGTCCTCACCAAGAGACTTAACAGGAATTTTTTGAGAGTGAAAGTAAAAATTGAGATAATAATAAAATCTTTGAAAAAAATACAAAAAAAGTAAACAAAAGATTAGTCAAGGATTTCTCCATGTACGTATTCTTATAAGGATACATAAAAAAGGAGAAAAAGAAGAAAGTGATGAGATTAATAAGGAGAAAAAGAATGGGGGGGGGGGGGTTAGTGTCATTAAAACCTCATGTCTTTATATAAAGCGTTACTCGTTATAACTCACACGAAGCTCCATTCACTACAAATGAAATATGAGTCGAGGGAAAGAGACGGGGCCATCGATTTTGGAGGCTCTCAAATAATACACATGGAAAGAGGGAGAGAAGTAGAATAAAAGCTAAAAAATCTAACCAAAATGTACAAATGTAGGTTTTCTCCTTGTGTTATTGATTGTGTATTGATGGGGAGTAGATAGGGAGAATGTCGGATAGAAGGTTAGACAAGTGGCAATACTTTCACATTCTCTACCGTATTCTCCAGAATAAAAACCCATTCTTTGACTTCTTCAACTATTTGCAATAGAATAAGACTAGGTTTCTAATTATATTTTTTACGGTATCCTATTTTCTTGTTCCCCTCTCAAGTCTCATCCTGGGTAACAGTCAATTGAATTACGAGTACTTGTGTGTGTGTGTGTGTCTCAAAGTAAAAACATTGAGAAGAATTTTAACATGGCAAGGAAATTACGTGAGAGTTTATTTTGTCTAGAGCCTAGAAAATATTTTTTTTGGGTGGGTGAAGTATCCCTAGACATGGAGACTATCAAAATTATTACAGATAATAAAAATAATAGAATAAGAGTTTAATGAATAGTAATTTAGTCTTTTATTTTGTCATGCCAAAATTATTTATAGTATCTCTATGGCCCCACAAACCTTTCATTAAATAAACTAATTCATGTGAGTTTTATATTTCATTAATGTGTAATTTTCATATCTTGAATATTTAATTAAAATACTTTTTTTCCACTTTTTTTAATAATAGAAGAATCTTCTGTCATGTGGAGTGAATGAGCAATTAAATTTTGTGTCTTTTTTACAAATATTTTGACTGCCTTTTTTGGGGATGACACAACACCCCCCAAAAATACATAATATTTATGTACTTAATTATGGATTGGACAACAAGTTTCTTGACTTTGAGGTCAAAATTCTAAATGACCCTGAACTCGAAATAAAAGCAATATTTTGGTTTTGATTATGTATTATGTGAACAATTTTAGTATTTTCTGGTGGGGTGTACAGGAATTTTGGTTTTGGCTCATGTTGACAAAATTCATGTCCTGGAATATTTATGGTTACACCTCATTATGTCTATCGATTTATTGACTTTTTTACAAAAGGTTTATCTCAACATTGTTGAGATGTTTTTTTATTGATAATTTAATTTTGGGCCCCAATGTTCCCAATGTTTCCTTAACCTTGTAGGCACCTGTGTGGAATACTGGAGACGTGGAAGTGGTAGGTGATGCAGTGGATGCATCAAGTATTTACTCATCTGTACAATGTAAAAAAAACATTGTGGGGATGTAGAGGAGAATGAGACAAAGTCAAATAATCGATATGGAACCAAACATGAATATTTTATTTTCAAAAAAACCAAGACGGCAAAGGTCAAGTCAAAGCCGTTACCTTTTTTTCTTTTACTATACAAAATACCTAAGTCCCTTAAAAATACTGCAATGTAAAATATACAGAAGGGGAAAAACTATTGAAAAATTATTTTTTAGTGTGTATCAAGTAACCTTTGTTTCTATTTAATTTTTTTTTTGCACCATTAAATTGATTGTAATTAAGAAAATCTTACATTGTAACTGTTATTTCCTCATAATGTACTAATATGAGTACAAAGGTTAATCACAGAAAAATGTCCAAATAAAAATTTTAACCTTTACAAGTCAACTCTTTGGATTTTGCAAGTGGCAAGAAATAATAATACAATTTTTAATCTTAAATTAAAATCTTTATGAGAATAAATGTATCAAACCTAGTTAAATACACAAGACACACACACAATAGCCATTTTGGTGTCATTAAGTAAATATAAAAAAATATTTCATTTCTCACGCTCGTCCATTCACAATTATTTGTCACCCGAAGGTAAAAGTGATGTTAATTACACAAGTAATTAACTTTTAATTAAAATGGTGGCAAGTGGAGATGATAAAAAAAACCATTGAATTTATCTTGCTTTGAAAAGCCTAATTCATTTTGATTGGATGAAAATAAAAAAAATGATAGGAAACGGCCAAGTCAATATAGAGCAAAAGGTAGAAATTTGAAATTCAATTTTTTGTTTCTTTTCATTCATCAGAGACACGAAAGCTGAAGGATGTTTTTGAAGATCAATGCCAAGGATGATGTAAACTTCAAAACAGTCCAATTCTACTCCATGCACCCTACATCGAACTAAGATTGCCATTCACAAACTACACAATGCATTGACACTGCAATTCGCCAACACTTATTCTCAATTCTGTGAGTGTACACACAACCATCTTAAGAGTATAGCCTTTTGGTCTCTGTATAAAAAAACTGTAGTTTTGTATTCTCTAACTCACGTCAAATTCAACTTGTATCCACGATAACTTTGTAATAACAACTTTTTTCTGTATAAAGTCTTACATGTTACAAAAGTCAATGCGTAGACTACACTTTTACACATACCCCCACTTTCCTTTTTACCAGGTCCCCTTAAGTGGTTTTCGTGGTAATGGCTAAAAATTGCCTTCTCGAAAACCAGGATGGGGATGATGAAGGAGGGGAGGGATAAAATAAAAAAAATGTGGTTTTTGATGGACACACTAAAATAAATTATATTAAATATAATCATCTCAATATTTCCCTTCCTTCCCCTTTTTCGACTATTCTGTCAATAGAAGGGAATGTGTGAAGGCATAATCATAACAATAAAACAGATATTTCCTTATGTACCTTCCTCCTTTATTTTTATACGCATCTCCTCAGGGGAGAGACAATCCAGGAAGCACCACACCGTTCAAAGATGAGAGAGAGAGAGAGAGAAGAAATAAAATTAAACAAGTCACTTCCCTGTCCTCAAAGTAAAAGGCAAGGGGCAGAGATGTGTTGTGTTGTGTGTGTGTGTGTTCATAGATTATGATCAGTTGGGATGAGATGTTGATGTGTTTTGTGTTGGTTTTGTGCCGTGAATTCGCAATGACTTTCCATACACTAGAATCATCTACAGATATGTATATATATATATATATATATATATATATATATAAGCCATATATACTTTTTGAATTGTAAACTGTGAATTGCTTCCCCTCCCTAAAAATATAATCTAATGTAAGAGATATCATCACGCACTTTTTTTCCCCTCAAAAAAACTTTTCTAGTGCACACAAACTTACATGCCCATCCTTGTAGTGCAATTTCCCAGAATCTCAAATGCATTGCGGCAGTCCCATACACAAAAAAAATTATATCTGTAGCATGGGAATGGGAGGAAAATGCTCACAATAATTTGTCACATGTTCAGTTAGAGAAGAAAAAAAAATACTTCAAAAATTGCATGGTACAGTGAATGCATACAAAAAATTTTGTCAAATAAAAAAATCAGGATTCTCCATCAAGAGATGAGGAAAAGATACGTAAGAAACGCATTTTTTATATTTTTTTATATTGAACTGGAACATTTTATAGTATAGTCCAATTTTTATGTGTATAAAATGTTGTTTTGATTTTTTTTTTAAAAAAAAATCAACAACTCGTCCTCATTTAACAATCTTGGCACGGACTTGAAAATAAATAAGTAGACAATAAGCCATTTTTTTGCACCTATCCTTCAATCACAAATAAGAAGATTTTTCCTTGTTCTTTTTTTTGCACAAATATTTTATACCTAATAAACTAACATCGATATTGATATATGAAGAGAGGAAGAGAGAGCAAGACAAATAAAAATTCTCTTTTGTTTTATTTGGCATTGGGAATATATATTGCAAAATTTACAAAATCACAAAGAGGGGAATCCTCAAGTTGAAGTTTAGACCAAAAAATCAATATCCTGAGGGCATCCTACTAAATTAACGATGAGTTGAAAAATTCACCATCTTTTTTTTCCTCTCTCTCTCTTATATAAGAGTTATCTACATAATAAAGATATTGGACATGTGAAGATCAAGGCAGAAAAAAATAGAGTTTTTTTGGGTTGATGGTTCAAGAATATAGAAAAAGATTGAAGGGGAAAATGTTGTTGTAGTTTTGTAGAAACAAAATCAAGACTTATAGAATATACAAAAGAGAGAGAGAGACCAAGACTAAGCCAAGACTTGTTCTCTTGTCTATTTTTTAGCCCCCAGCTTCAGCTCTTACATGATTCAGCCTACGAGGAAGAGAGAGAGAGAGAAAAGCCATTATTTTCCATTTTATATTTTTAGTATGTGCTCAGACTGTGTGACCGCATTGATCTTGACTGGTGAGGATATATAATACAGTAAAACCATCCCAGGGAGACAATCGCATCGTCTCAAGTACGTGAAAACAAGGGGAACATGACGAGATCCAGTACCTCTCATAGTACAGATAGTAAAGATACACACACGATGTTTTATATCCAGCGAGACTGTACTGGAGTCTGGAGGAGGAGTTTTTTTCCCAAAAAAAGTTAATCTGTAAAACATTTTTGCACAATAATAATTGTTATTTTTTCATATATTATTTTTTTCAACACAATTTCCTCTCTTAAGCTTAAGGTTATAATAGCAAAAATCTTGTTACAGAAATCTTTTGTTTTCCTTCAATTTTCCCCTGTTGAGAGTGAGAGAGATGCCATAAAAAAGTATTGTAATTTTTTTGCACAGTTTTACCATCAGTTGTGATCTGACTTGTGAGAGGGGGTGGAGGGGTAAGTGTGTGGTGTAGAGATCATAATATAATTTTGCTCATTAATTTATACAAACTCTTAATTCGCTCATCTCATCCTTTTATATTCCATTTTGTAGGTTGTATGTACATGTGTGTAGAATGAACTTCTTTTTTTTATAATGTTGTATAATTAAAATTAATGAATCATTTCCTTCACGGATTCTTTTTTACCAAGTTTTACTATTAACCATGTCCATGTGTATATGTTATGTATTTTTTGGTGTAATTTAACATGTGCAAAAATACATGTGCAAAACTTTACAAAACATTTTTTCGTCTTCTTTTTTTTTGTAGAAACAATTGAAAATTTTGCAAATAACTTTTTTCTTTACAAATTATTTAATTTTTTTTGTGCCATTTTGAATCATGTTCAGATTATTTGTAAGGAAGATATTAGAAAATGAGTAAATGAAGTAAAAAAAATTGTGTGCAAATATTTTGTGGTGGAGTGTAGAACAGAGAGAGAGAGGAATGGAAGGAGAAGAGTGTAAAAATAATGATGATGATCAATAAAGTGATTTTTAATTTGGCATGAGCATCTTTATTATAGTTTTTTAATCACACGATTCTCTCATCATCATTCACTCTACAATCCTTTACAATCATTTGCAGTTTTTTTTGCAAACACAAACAGCATGTGTGTGTGTTACGAGGACTCTCTGCATTGTGCAAAAAATTTCCTGATCATGACGTGACTGTAATAATTTTTTTTTTTGGTTAATTTTATTGAACATTCTAATTTGACTTTGAGAGGAGAGAAAGAAAACTTCTTCGAAAATTGTTTGCTAAAATTTTGCAAATTTGTGTATTAACTGATTTATACAATTATTGCTTAATTATTAATCATGTTAAAGTTAGTAGAGTTTGAAGTTTGTTTAGTTTGTTAATAAAAAGTATAAAAATATTTATATAATATTTACATTACAAACCACAATTTGTGTTGCATTGATTCAAA
The DNA here is from genome assembly GCA_034700945.1 of Arrhopalites spinosus. Taxonomy (NCBI): domain Eukaryota; kingdom Metazoa; phylum Arthropoda; class Collembola; order Symphypleona; family Arrhopalitidae; genus Arrhopalites; species Arrhopalites spinosus. Next base: position 7,120 of record JAQIVZ010000150.1, on the reverse strand, counting down.
AAATAATTGTGGTTAAATAATATGTTTTCAGTTATGAAACTTGTAGTATGTACATAAGAGTAGGGGAAGGTAACAAAGTAGAATTGTTTTCCCCTGGAGTCCAGTAAATTATTGTCCATGACATTGAAATGACCGATCATTTTTGTTGGAGCCGTGAGCCTTTTTTTATCTCTTTGATTATGCAAACAATCTCACAGAGAGAGAGAGAGAGAGAATCCAGCCAGCCCAACTACAGCCAAAAAAATTAATTCTCCAGCTCCAGCTCAATATTTTTATTGAGAGAGAGAGGGACCAATGAAGTTTGGATCTCTCCCTCCTTCTCCTTTGTATTCTGTATTGAGTTTTATTGTTATACAAAAAAAGTAAAGTTTAGAGTTTGCTATAAGAAAAGAATGTACGAGAAAAGAACATCACCTGTGGCCAACCATTTTGATAGATAGCTAGTGCTACTTTATAGATAACTACTTGACTACTTTGTTTTATAAAGATATCTCTAGCAATCTGTCATTAATCTCCCTCCCATCATGATCATCATAGTTAGGAAGACAACAAGAAGAAACTCTGGATTGAGTCATGCCATTAAAACTATTTTGTACACTCTAAACTATCTCCCCCTCCTTCTCCTTGACTTTATTTTTTGTTTGCAAAATAATATTCCATCAAGTTGAGGCTTCTCTCTCTCCATTTTTGCAAACTTTTTTCATTTACTATATCCTGGATTAATGTCAGAAAAGGCAAAAAAAGAGAAAAAAGTTGACGTGTAGGTACTACATACACTAGACTAGAATATTGTGCTCTCTTTTGAAGGAAATAAAAAAAGTATTTTCACTCGAGTGCACAAGCTCAAGCCCTCCAAGAGTATGACAAAATAATGATAATAATTTCATTATTTAATCTCATACCACTACTACAGTACAGCTTCTAACATCCTTGGGCGTACTTGAGTTGTTTTTTTTGCGCTACGTTGCATTTGTTTGTGTCTACTGTGTGTAATATTAAAAATTATTTTTCTCTTCATATTCTGAATTGCACCAAATGAATTTCTTAGAATGGCAGAAAGTTCCAGCGGAATCTGAATAAATATTCTTTAGATCTTGGCTCTTCTTTCTTGTTCCATGAAAAATTGGCATTATTGACTAAAATTTTGCACATGGCTCAGCTACTCTACAGAATATTATACATTATAGACAGAGAGAGAGATGCTTTTATAAGAGAAAAATGTTTGATGGGTTGAGAAATATTTTTGCACAGGAATTTATCGTACAAAATTACAAACTTGATTTGTGGCAGTCACAACCACAGAGCAGAGCCCCATAGTTTTTTTTCTCTGTGTGTGTGTGTCTTTGTAGGAAAAAGAATGAGAGAGAGAGAATTTTTATAGGATGCACTGTCATTCTATGGTAAGCAAATGAAAAATTGACTGCATTGAAAAATTCATGTGCAATCATTGCAAAAATCTTGTACATAAACATCCATCAATGTCTCCTCCATTAATACCCACAGCCTTCCCCCCTTTCTTGTCAAGAACATGCCATCATCCACAATTCACTTTTTTCTTTTTTTATATGATATATTTAGCTTAACACTTATTCTCACATTTTAAATTATCTCTCCACTGTTTTAGGGGTGGGCTAAAAAAATTATGTGCAAATTTTAAGATTAAACATGTTGACTTGATTTGATTGTGTGCAAATTCAAGTCATTTACATAATTTCTTCTGAAATCAATTAGTCGGGAGAATCCAGGAAATTTTTTTTGTCATTTTTAGCACGCAAAGTACACAAAGACAAGGTTAACTCTCTTGTATTGTTTTTTTTGCACATTGTGTTTTATGTTATGTACATACGTTGGAGTATGTACGAGTCATTTGCCATTGGTTTTGTAGGAAATTTATTAATTGTACACAAGAACAATGTGCAAACATATTGGCACACAGAAAAAAATGGCAAAGTCAAATTAAATCAATATTTTTGTATTGTACTAAGGAGCATGGACGTCAGTTGAAGATGGGGAGGGGTATAAAAAAGGATTAATTTATTATTAAAAATACAAATACAAGTGCAGTACCTACATGTGGACTTGATGAAGGAATGTAAACAAACAAATAGAAAAAAAATAAAGGTTGTTCCATGCAAATTAAATTATACATGTACAAGTTGAAAAAATAAACATTTTCTACCTTTTCCATGTAATATTACATGATATAATATTTATTATATCATCAAATGTGTACATAATATATTTGTGTACTTTATTGATTTATTTTATTTGTTTCAAAGTCACTTTATAAAGTTCTATTTTTGTCCTCTTCTTCTTTATATTGTAAATAAAGGTTTGAAAATTATGTTATGAAATTATTTTCTGAATGAAATTTTGAAGTTATTATAAAATTGCAACATTTTTGCTATGTTTTTGTGCATAAAATATATTATGAATTATATTCTCATCATTTAAAATTGATTGTAAATTTTAGCAGGGGGTAAGATTGACCATGAAACAACAGTTAAATGGTTACAATAACCTCCTGCTGACAAATTGACTAAAATGTTTCATTGAAATTCTGTGTTCTTTAAATAAATGTCTGTACATTTTTTAATAAATTTGTCAATAAAGTTCGCTTAATAATTTTGACAGAATACAAATAATGAGATGATTTTTCATGTCAATTTTATAATGACATTTCAATGCACGATTAATGATTTAATATTGAGTAAAAAGGAAAGAGAATTTACAAATGAGAAAATTAGTTTTTTTTAAAAAATACACAAACACAACCAAAAATTATTTAATTCATTTTAATTCTACTCTTTTTTTTGGTGTTATCTTCCCCATATTAGAAAATGCATTTTTATATTACAAATAGAGGAAGGTATTTGCAATATTGCATGCTAAAAAAACAACAGCCGCACTAAATGAACAATATGTACATAATTTACACTATGAGGCTGTCCCTTTGTCGCAGTTGGGTCACGCAAAAGGCATAATGAGATGGGCATGTCGTGAATTGTTTTATAGAAATAAATAATAAATTTACATTTTGATTTCTGGACTCCCAGTGCTCCTCTCTCTCATTTCCACGGACTGTTTTCTCTAATTTATTTTTACATGTACGTTATCTCTCTAGGGACTTTTATGCTAATTTACATTTTTATAGAGTCACCACACATGCACCAGCAGTCGTCTCCTCCTTTTGATAATTAATAATAAATATGTACATGGTTAAATAAAATTGGTCAAAAAAATTGAAATTCAATAGACCAATCAAATTGAGGAATATTAAAATTTACTGAATAATATTCAGTCTACATTAATAAAAGAAGATAATAAAGATAAAAAACCAATAATTAAAAGACTGTCACCAACACAAGGCTGGTTCAATAAATTTTGTGATATTTATACACACAAGAAATCCTAGCCTATAATTGGCTCTCCTAGACATTGTCTAGCCATGGCTTAATGTCAATTAGTAATTTGACAAAATTTAAATGTATTAGTTAAATATAAAATATTTTGTGCAAATATTTCAACTAAATCTCTAAATGAAAAATGACAACAAGAGAGAGAGAGGGATTACATTGACTTTCTTATGGAGGAAATTGATAAGGGTGAGGTATAAAAAAAGTTAAGGATAAATTTGTCAGGTGGAAGGTAAAAGAGAGAGAGAGACAAGGCTAAAGTTGCCAATTTGCCATTTTTTTGCACACACACATCATTGACTTTTAAATCCATGCACCTTGCTGTACACTTGAGACTACAAATACTCGACTTTAAAATGAATGAAATGCCAAGTAAAAAAATAAATTGACGTCTATTTTCTCTTGAATGAAATTAAAACGAGTGATAAAATATAATTTGCACATAACAAAAAAAATAACACGGACATATCAATAAAGTGCCAACTTAATCATCCTTCCTTTTTCCCGTCACTCAATACTCAGAGAGACTTTTTTACTCATTCAACCTTTTCAATGGCCTAAGGCTCATTTCAATAATCAATTGTCAAAGTCACAATTCAAGCATAGAAAATTTATTCCCTTACATAAATTTTAACCAATCTTTAAACAATACCAATGACCATGTTTTATTTATTGTAGAGATAATTGCTCTTGAGATTTAACTTCCTATTTAAACATAAATGTGTATTATATTCTTCTTCCTAATTTGTCCTGGAGGATGAGTTTTCAAGTTGAACTTAAATTATTATTTTGGAGGCTATTGGCAAAATAATGCTCAAGAGTCAGTCCTTTGGATAATAATGTTGTTACAAGAAATTTTCATTTAAAAATTATTCCCATTGAGAGTGTACAGACTAGAAAAAAAGTAGGATTTTGATTACATAAAATTAAATGCTCTACTTGTCTCTTCTCATTATGAGTAAATAATCTTTTATTTTGTTTTTTTCTTTGTAGAAAACTAAAATACACAAAAGACTGAAAATAAACTGTAAGTGATGAGAGGGGCATTGCTTTCCATTCTCATTGTAACGAGATTATAAGAGAAATGAGAATAGGGCAAGAAGCTTATGCTCCCAAATGATCCGCTCATCAGTCTTGATTTCACGCGGTCATTAGAGGATCACCGTCTCCAACTCCTAAGCCTAAGCTCTTTTCTCTTTGTACCTTTTGACTCAGCTTCTTTTTAGCTTTCTCTCAAGGGACTGACAACCAACTTTCTCTTTTCAAGTTGGAGCTAAAATCTCTCAAAATGAGCTTTCTCCTGTCCCTCTTCCTCTCTCTCTTGAAATTGTACAGAAAAGTCCTAATTTTTTCTCTTTTGAATTTGTACATTTCAATCACAATTACCTTGAACTACTTATTTTATTCAATGTTTGAATTTTAAATTCCAATTTTACAGCTCATTTCAAAACACTCTTTTTTCACTTTCTCCTTATCTCCACATTTTATTTATATTTTATTTAATAACATTTTCTGACAAAAATCAAATTTTATTGACTCTTATCTGTTCTCTATCTCGAGATATCAGCAATCAAAATTCTTTTTGAAATAGCCCTCTCACAAGAAAGGTCTTTTCTGTCAAAATATCTTTCTCCTCCTCCTTCTCCGAATGACGAAGTTTCATTTCATAATTACAAGAGGAGGAGGGGGAGGGGGAGGAGATGTGTACTCAAAAGACTTGTTATTTTCTCAATAGTGTAAAGGAAGATAAGCGAAGCGGAAATTAATGTAAGGAGTACACTTTTCTCCCGTGTACATACAACACGGACAGATACCTACTCCCACAACCTTTTATTATTGACACACCAACCAATCAACCAAACCAAAGTCTTTAATAAATAAAAGCTCTCTCTCCCATCTTGCTTTCTCCTACATAAATACAACAAAGTCCACGTGGAATCGTAAGGAATTGGAAATTTAGAGAGAGAAAGTGATCGGGAGTAAAGTAAGCGATTGGGGGAAGAGAATTTTCGGGTAGTGGTAAATATAAGAGAGAGAGAGTTTGTTCAATGTGTAAATCCAAATACAAGATACAGTTCCTTCCCCTCTACAGACTACAATAAATTGTATAGTTGTGATGTGGCAAGTGTAAGAGGAGCATTAATGGGAATAAGGGATGATGTTCTATATATATATATATTATATGTTAGAGCAATATCTTATGGTCTTGTTACATCTCCCGTGATCACATTGATCATTCCCACTATTCTCCATTCCTCTCTCTCTCTCTCAGTGAGAGTCTACATGCTTTATTTCGAGACAACAAGTCAAGTGCTAACTTCTTGCGTCCAACATCTTAAGTTCCATGGCCGGGGCTGGGGCCGGGGTGACGAGGAGGAAGAGGAAGAGGGGAAGAGGAGATGGAGGGGGATAGTAAATAAATAAGACCCATAACGGCCTTATTTATTAATATTAGATGGAGAACTTTCCTAGTCTTTTCCTCACCTCATGCTGATCATGATTGCATTTTACTATTTATGTCCACTCACTCTTTTTTTCCTAACTAACTACGTTTTTCTCTCCCCCCCCCCTCTCCGTGAGAAAGATCCATTAAAAGTTTTTGACTTTTGCGGAACCTCCATTTTATTTTCGTAACTTTTATGAGGAAACTGTTAAAAAATATTTGTAAGATCACAACTACAAACATGCATCATGATTATTTTAATTTTAATTTATTTCCTTATTTAACTAATCATTAAAAAACTATATTTAGTCAAATTAAATAAAGAATCTTCAAAATATTTACGTCTAAAATTGTAAAATGACTATATTAGTAAAACTTGTCTAATTCTTATTGTCAAACATTTTAGTAGTTAGCTACTTAGATTCATGGTTAATATTTTCCTGTTTGTTAATCTAATTATAAATTAAACTAAAAAAGAATCTCGAATTGAGGAACAACTTGTTCAATTTATTTTTGTACAACTAATTGTAATAGAGATGAAGTCATTATGTGTACCTATATGTACAAATGACATTATCAATTGTTGATGGTTCAAGACGATTAAACAAGTTTGTGAGTTTGTGGGGGTGATTAAAATTCATCAATTTATTACCCATGACAAGGATTTGCAATCACTGCTAAAATAGTTGTTTCATTTTATGTAGGGAAGTAACAAAAGTAAATTTTTTGGCAATGAGTCTCTCTCCATGTACAACATAACAAGTAACCAAGAATTTGACATTGACGACTTGATGACACAAAAATATCACGAGCTTTTATTCTCTATTGCTTCATTCCCCTTTCATCCTTTTTTTTCTGTGTGTCTCATCAAACAAGAATTGTTTGAAGATGGGGACAATGTCTAAATTGTTTTATTTGCTCTGTGTCATTTTACAAGCCTATTCTCATTCTTTTTATTAGTATCAATTCTCCAACTCTAACTCTGACGTGGTTTAACACTTTGCAATATCTGTAATTTTTCAGCTAGGCTTGTTTATTAAGTAAAGTAAACACTACATGAATGATCTTGAAGCCCAAGCCTTAATCCTAATTTAAGCCTCCATTTAAATAAAGTGTGTACTAGTCGTACCCACTGTGTTATGTACAGTGAGAGGCAGACTTAGTTCCCATTGTCTCTTATGGAACAATTTTCCCCTAGTTTCGACGTGTTAAAAGATTAAGAAGGAGGTAGTTTGAAAGGCAAAAACGAGACAAAAATTGA